>JAFMOD010000933.1:1210937-1252323 GCA_019802435.1 Corydoras maculifer
ACCCCTCCCCCCCCCACACACACACTGGGGGTCAGCCAATTCTTACATATACAAAATGTGAATTTAAGTAGGCTTAAATCGTGCTACTTATAACAATACTGCAAAAGAGCGGCAGTACAGCTGGCACAACAAAGAAAATCTTGCTACCTGAGGTATTCATAGCGATTCATAGTGCATAGAGAATGAATTTCCCCTGAAGAGATGAGCTCAGCTGTCAGTGGAGATGGTGGTTTTAATTGCTGTTGTCTGGGGTCTGAGTAAAAAGGCGCTAAAACGCAGGGCTAAGGGGATTGCTAATTGAAAGATTTCTTCTTATCGTTGAGGTTAGATGGGGTACACTTCATTGAGGACATGCTGCTTAATTGTGGAGGCAGATGAAAGGCAAAGACCTTGGCCTTCTACATCAACACTATTTCCCATGGGTCTGTGTAAGCCATTACATGTATGCAGTAAATGGCACTTACTTATGATTAAAATATCAACATTTAAGATTTCAAAGGAAAGCTCCGCTAAAATGGGCATGGTGTCATGCTGTGCCACAGAATGACCAAAAAACTGGCATGGTGATTAAATTTCCCTCATTTTTTTGAAGAGACAAAAGATAAACTAATGCTGGATCAGTAACAACCAATGTCTCTAAAGGTTTTATGTTCATTAGACATGGCAAGAGTCATGAGGCTGGTGAAAGTAATGCACTCTGCTTAATTGCAATTTATCAGGCACAGGTAATGTTGTACCTAACTGATTTTACCAAAGATATTCAAATTTTAACCTCACAGTAAATATTTACCCTTAAAACTTTACAGTTGGCAATGGCAAAGCAATGTGTTTGACTTCTATTCCACATCAAATGTCTGTGACTTGGCTTGTAAGTCTCTCTTTTCACCAATGCACATCTGATTTTTAGCTGGTGTTGTCACTGTACCTCATGCAGTGTTTCCCAACCATGCTGATCACTTGTCCTAAAAGAGGTAAGTGTTTAGTCATCACACTAGTATGTATACAATAAATTTATAAAGTAATATGTGATCTATGTAATAAAGGGATCTATTTTACCTAGTGTCCTTACACACAAAGGAATATGCCCTTCATATTTAATCCATTCATGCAGTAAAACACTCACACATATACACACATTGAGTGAAGTAAGTGCTTATTTTTAAGTGGAAGTATAGTGTTTATGCACAGATGCCAAAACTGTTCACAGTTATTTCTGTATGATTTTATTATGATATTTCTTAAGTGTGTGTGTTATTTGTCTACTCTGCTCCTATTCCATCAGACATTGTTTTGTTACTTTAGTTAATTTAGTTTGCTTTATTTTTACTTATTTATGTTGACTCCATATGCTGCACTGTCTACAGTCACTAGGGGGACCCAGAAGATGTTTCTAAGAAAGGCTGTACTGTAACATAATCCATGATTATAGTGTTTAATTTTGTAGCCACAAGAATAATTTTTATGTCCTGTCCTGGCTGTCTTTTTGGGCACCCTAGATTTCTGAACATGCTCTGCACAGCACATGGAGTTGGCAGAGAAAAGCACCACATTTCCCACTGCCACTTTATTGTCCACAGACAGTAGACTTGCCAGTCTGCCAAAAAACAAGATGCTTAACCCACTGTTGGCCTAGGGCAGAAGTCAAAGGCTATCTGTATTGCCTGCTCCCCACTGGCTTGAGCAACACAGAGCTGCTCCTTTTTCAACAAAACATCTTGGTACAGTCAGTGCAGCAATCAGGGTAGCTTAACACACTTTTTCATTTTGTTTCTATTACTTATGTTGTGCAGTGTGCACATAATCTGGGATAAAGGTCTTTGCACATACGCAGTAGCAAAAGTACTGTGTCGACTGAGATATTGGTTTGTAGGGGTTAGTCTGCAACCAAGGTATTATTTAATGCTATATGTTGTAAATCTTAATTTTTTTTAAATAATGTTATTTTAAAACTCTTATTTGTCTTGTGGGTTGGCTTAGTGGTTAGCACGTTTGCCTCTCAGCACTGGGGATCCTCAATCTGGCTGAAGTCTCCTTGTTTTCCTCATGTCCACATGGGGCTTTCTCTGGGTTCTTCTTTTTCCTGCCACAGTCCAAAAATATTGATTCAATGTTAATTGAATGCTCTAAATTGCCCCTATATAGTCTGTTTGTGTGTGTGAGTGTGTGCCCAGGGATAGCTTGGCTCCCTGTCCTGGGTGCATCTGCCCAGTGCCTGAATTGTTCTTCCCTGAATGGACACGAGGAAGCTACCTTGCAACCCTAGTAGAGAATTAAGCAGAAGATAATGAATGGATGTGGCTTGTGGTTTTCTATCTCAAGAGGTTTAGGGTAGCATGACAACATTTTACCAGTATGTCATGCTAAGCACTTATAACTAATAAATTAGAAAGTCAATGCTTTTCTTGCCACATCACAAGAAGAAGCATGTACAATTACATGTACTAGATGCACCCCATGCACAGCCTTACTTTGAATCAGGAACAGGATGTTTTTGACTAATGTCTATGTCATATACCAATTTTTTGACCATGCTGGCTGTCAATGTTGAAATAGGGCAGTGTTTAAGTCATGCTCCCCGCTTTCCCTAAGCAGCTGTGCTTAACTTCCCCCAGACGATGCTCATCTTTGAATTGGCTTGATAGGACAAGTGGGAAAAAAAACAAACAAAAAGATATAGAGATAATGATGATGATGATAATGTGATGCTTAGTGAGATTGAAGAGGAAGGACACGGTTCAAAACAAGTTTATTAGAATGATGGTTTTGAAGACAATGTGATGGAGGTAAGATTGAGGAGGTTTCCAAGTGTGCAAAGGAGGAATGAGAAAGATGAAGATGCTGAGGATCAAGCCACCAGGCAAGAGGAGGAGATGAACACGAAAGAGGTTTATAGTCGTGGAATCTGTTAATACCTAATAAATAAATGTGATAGATCTATGCGGGCTGCATGGTGGCTTAGTTGTTAGCACGTCTGCCTCTCAGCGCAGGGGATCCAGGTTCAAATCCTGATCCTGGTGGAGTTTCCATGTTCCTTCTGTGTCTGCGTGTGTTTTCTCCGTGTTCTCCGGTTTCCTCCCTCCTCCGCTGCTCTAAATTGCCCCATATAGAGTGTTTTTCTGTGTTTCTGTATGAGTGAGTGTGCTCAGCAATGGATTGGTGTCCTGTTCTGGGTGTATCTGCCCAGATCCTGAAATATTCTTCCCGGATGGGCATCGGGAACCCCCCACAACTATAGTAGAGGATTAAGTGGAAGATAATGAATAAATGTTTGTTTTAATTTCTAGAACATTCGTTTATATAATTGTCTTAATGTTTGAACACTCATATTTTGTGGAATTGTCAGTGTGAAATGAATGTTTGGTCTTATAGTACTTCCGGGATTCATGGGCAACTGCTTCTTTAAAATTACTAATAAATTCTTTTTTACTTTGCTTTCTGTAAACACATCCATGCTTTAGATTCCAAAATTCCAAAACTTTTGGTTTTTATCATGGTGGTCATACTCGCTAAAGCAATAAGGCACAAGAGGCCATGCATTATTGTAAATAAATAACGGGAAAGAGGTGTTGTTAAGCCCAACATGAAGCGGGGGGGGGGGGCATTACATTCCCGTGTTTTATTCACAATGATGCACAACCTTAATGGCAACCACCAAGAAGAGGCCCAAAAAGCTTTATGTGTTTTGTGCATCAAATGGAATAATTGAATCAGCATTTCACTTGCCATTTCCCTTAAGAGCCAGGTAAACATTTGCACATAAATTATTACATCATAAATTATGTGTAAACAATTACATATAAATTAATGTTTACACATTTTGCAGGAAACATTATTAAAAGCCTGGGCCTAGCGGTTAGTTTGTAATATTACGAAGGTCTAATATTATTTTAATAAATATATTCATTAGCTAATCAGCAGAAGACTTATATACCTTTGTGGTGTCACACAAAATAAGTGAACCAGGATTTTGTATGCCTTTTATACATTTGCATGCATTGTATAAATGTAGCTAAAAACCAAAATCTTAAAGGAAAATCCACTTCCCCCAGTGTCGTTGAACACATGAATACTGTGTACAAGGGACAGACCCAATGTATTTATAAATGTCATAAATTTCTAAGTATTTGATAATGAAAGAAAATGAGCCACCTTCTCTGATGCTCATTAAAATGACTTACTGACTTCTGTAACAGAGCTGGCCTATTTAGCAATTAGGTAGCTGAGTGTAAGATTCCTAAAAGATGACAGAATTACAGTAAGAGGAAAGAGCAATGGAGAGACAACAATGAGGAGCAGAAAAGAAAGGAGGTACAGGGAGGATAGGAGCTGGTCTGTCTTGCTGTTGGACCTCAGCAGTGCCCTGAGGCAGTAGAGACAATAACTGACACATTTCCTAAGCGGGCATAGTGATGCCCTGTCTCCTGCTCAGCAGCCTGGGCCAGGCCTGATCCCCCAGAGCTCAGCACACTCCTTTTATCCTCTATCCATCAGAGAGTGCTGACAGCCTGGCCCCGAGGGGCCCGCACCACACACACACACGCACACATACACAGATACACACACACACTCTCACACACACAAGCCTACACGCAACACCTTGGAGTCTCACAGTTGGTGTGCTGACATCTTTATGATAAACACAATATGCCGAAAACTGCATATTAAAGAATACAAATGATTATTATGTCCACAGGGCACTGGGACAACACTAACTGATGATGGATGATTGCACAGCAGGGTTTTATAGGTGCCCAGGAAAGGCAAAAACAAAAGGAGATGAAATTGCAAAAGCAGTGAAGTAGAGGAAATCACTTTTAGGTTATGAAAATGATTCTATTCTAGGCAGAAAGGGAGAAACAGAATAGGATGAGAAAGAAAGAAGAATGGTAATAGCACTGGCCACAATTATATAATTAAAAAAGAGGTTGATGTGACACATTCAACATCCATTTGTCAAACAGTAATACAGCAAAATGGAATATCTGGACTAGACTACTGTGGGTATTTTTAAAGTGAACAAGAATTTTAGTTGCACTCTTTGCTCAAACAGGAGTATACTAAAGAAAGGGTGACCATTAAATATAATATAAAAGACTTACTTTATTAATTTTATTTGTATTTTTTTCATTTTTATTAAGCACCATGTCACTGAATACTGAGAAAAGGAATTAAATTATTTGAAATATATAATTTTAATTTAGTCTTCTGTAATATAGTTACTTCATTATATATAGATTTAGTCTAATTTCTCTTTTGGTTTATTATACACAGCATAATCAGATGCATTAGGCAAAAAGGACATTATTAAATTTAGTTCAGCAAAGTGTTGTTATACAAACAATTTCAGAACAGTTCTAAAAAAAAAAATTAAAAACACAATAAATAAGTAAATACATACCAAAGTTACCTGATCTTCTGGGACTCTATTAGGCTTTTTGTTAGGTTTTAAGTTTGTTTTCTATTGTGCTGATTGTGTTTTTATCTTTTATTTTGCTTTTACTTTGCCATTAGTTTTATATTTTTTATTTCCTTTGATGATTGTTTTGATGGGTTGTTGTATTTTTTTTTAAATATATTTTTTGAATGTTATTCTTTAGTTTTTTAGTATTCATTTTTGCCAGTTATGTAAACTAATGCGTGTTTTTGACATTTGACATAGATTGGGGTTATTTTGTCTGTTTTGGTTGTCTTTGGTTTGTGCTTGGTTTGAATTCCTACTTTTTTTTTTTTAATGGTTCAATAATCAACTTTAATTGGTCTATTACTGCTTCTAAATTCTAAATTCTTTCTTACTCTAACTCTAATTCTAACTTTCCTAAGCCCCACTCGAATATCTTTATGCGCTTCTTTAGTTATGGTATTGTCTAGTTAGCCCGGGTATCCCCAGACATCAATCGACTATTGAATGCAGGCTGTTTAGCTCCCCATAAATTTCAAATTTTATATTTCACCTACACCCTCTAGCAATTACTTTAGTATGTCTGTAGTTGCTAGGGGGTAGGGAGGTCTTTTGTAGCATTTAAGGCCGAGAACGTAGTGATAGACAATACATTCATTTCTATGTTTACTTTTAGTTGTGGAGGCTTAATATTGCACAGAAACCCTGATTTGTCTCAAACCTTACTTGATCTAAGGCCAAGTCAGTATTCAATATCCAAGTTCTTTATACCTTGAAGACCTGGTACTGAGAGGCTCTTAATTTCAACCCCAATATCCCTTAACGTTGCATCACCTAAGTTCCCTCCGAGCAGGGGTGCCCACACTTTTCTGGCCTGAGATCTACTTTTCCATTGGACAGGTCATCGATATCTACCAGGGTTATTAATTTTTTAGGCTTTCATATTGCAACCTGTTTACCCACATCATGTTATTATTGGGGCACGTTGGCTTAGTGGTTAGCACGTTCACCTCTCAGTGTTAGGCATTCCTAGTTCGAATCCCAATCTGGGTGGAGTTTCCATGTTTATCCGTGTCCGCGTGGGTTTCCACCGGGTTGTCCGGTTTTCTCCCACAATCCAAAAACATGGATTAAGTTGATTGAATTCTCAAAATTGCCCCATATTGAGTGGTTCTGTGTGAGTGAGTGTGTACCCAGCGATAGATTGGTACCCTGCCCAGCGCCCAAGACGCTCTCCCCTGTGTGGCATGGGGACCCCCCCGGTGCGGACTGCTCGCTTGCACAGGGATAGAGATCGTGTTTCAGAATAACTCAAACTGTGCGAATGTGTCCACGTGTGTATAAGTGCTTCAGATACTGTGCTGTAAAAAAAGTGCTGATACGTGATACGTGAAACCTCCTGACACGATCAACGTATTGAGCACCCCTGCCTCTGAGTATCCTTCTTCTGTCATCGCTGCAGTGGAAATCCCTGCACATGCTTTCCTCACAAGGGACATTTCCATTTAAATCAGAGCTGTAATAGTCATCACTGCAAAAACCTTTCCAGTAGAGGATGCCTTTGCCCAAGCATTTGACCATCAGTGTCTCCATACCTGATTGTGTCCAGGTCTGTCTGTCCTCCTGAGTGCATACATGTCTATCCTTCTGTCTGTACCTGTTTGTTGTTTTAACACAGTTCCCAAAACATTTTCCTGAGATGAGCTCATGTGAGCATGTTTGAAACTGTGTACTATTTTAAGTATATTTTTGATCCTGTCTGTCCACTTACGACCATGTTGGAATTTGCCTTTTCCTGTGTCTAAGCCTATAAGATGTCCTAAGTATGTGTCTAAACTCAAATTTCTCTCTTTTCTCTCGTGGAAGGCAGCCTTCTTCATCCCTTATCAGTACCCTGATTGGCTTCTTTGTCTTGTCCCATGTGCAAGGACTCTTTTAGCAACTGCTCTTCTAAACCAAAAAATATGAAATTGATTAAATGGTCTCTCAATGCTATATTCTCAACGAGAAGCCAGGGTTGGGGTGGGTGCCACCTGTCCTGACGGAACATTTGCTGCTGGATACACGATGGAGGCTTGGGGAAAGAGGCATGTCGTGTTCAAGTTCAATTTCAAGTTCAAGTTACAATGAAAAGCCTTTAACCTCCAAAGAGCAAGCCGAAGTGACAGTGGCAAGAAAAAACTCCCTGTTATGTTGTGTAGGACAGCCGTGTACAGATTGTGTTGAGATCGGGTGACTATATTTAACAAATGGAAAAACTCTAACAACTGGAAAACTATATGTGAGTCCATTAAGGGGGTCCTGCTGGGCCGCCAGTCCAATTAATATCCAAGTTCCATCCAGTATTCGTCGTAGCCGCAGTGCTTCGGCAGAGCCATGGATGAAGCCTGGCTCCACTTTCCGTTGAAGACATCGAGGATTTATTCATATTTGGATTTATGATTACGGGGTTTCTGCTTATTCGACTAGGTGTTGTCCTGGTATATCGGGAAATTAGAAGTGTTTGGTCAGCTGTCCGGCATCCCTTTAAGCTGCCCAATATGATTGATGTGATGGGCAGAGCCGTTGGAACTCAGACTGAGACAATTAATCGCAACAAAGAAACCATCTTGGAGAAGCTTTCGGCTCGTAAACACACTAGAGAGCACATCCAAGCTTCTTAGCCAATCCAACAGCAACACCATGCCCATACTATAGCACACCATAAAGCACCTTCATACCTGTCAGCACACCATAGAGCACCTCCAAACCTGTCAGCACACCATAGAGCACCACCAACCCTGTCAGCACACCTTAGGGCACCTCCCAGACTATTAGCACACCATAGAGCACCTCCAAACCTGTCAGCACACCATAGGGCACCTCCAAGCCTGCCAGCATACCATAGAACACCTCCAATCCTGTGAGCACACCATAGAGCACCTCCATGCCTCTCGACCCATTAGAGCAGGGGAGCCCAACACGTTGATCGGGGGGGTGTCAGGTAGATTTTGATGGAGGTTTGAAAAAAAAAGCGTTTATCATGTATCAGTGCTTTTTTTTATAGCACAGTTTCTGAAGCATTTATACACACGCGCGCACACATTCACACACAATGTGATTCATTCTGAATCGCGATCTTTATCCCCGCAGTCTGCACCCCCAAACCCCCATCTCTCTCGCTGTTTCCAAAACCGCCCCGTGGCCACGGCTCCGAGCATAAATCTCAAGCACTGCCTCAAGAATCATCTACATTAGATAGTTTCTGTTTGTGTGTTTGCACTTTATTTGACTGACAAGATGAGTGAAGGACTTCGATCCAAAAGAACTAAAATGTACCACTTTCATTTAGAGTGAGAGGGTGAATATTTTATTACAATGTAAAAATTAAAATGCATTTGCTTTTATTAATGTTCATGTTCTGTTTGGGGGTGGGGCACGGTGGCTTAGAGGTTTAGCATGTTGTCCTCTCAGCACTAGGGATTCCTGGTTCAAATCCATATCTGGGTTGAGTTTCCGTGTTCTCCCCGTGTCCACTTGGCTTTCCTCCGGGTTCTCCGGTTTCCTCCCACAGTCCAAAAACATGGATCAAGTCAATTGAATTCTCCAAATTGCCCCATATGGAGTGTGTCTGTGTGAGTAAGTGTGTGCCCAGCAATAGATTGGTGCCATGTACTGGGTGTATCTGCCCAGCGCCCAAAACGTTCTTCCCTGGATGGGCATGGAGAACCCCACCGCGACCCTAATAGAGGATGAAGCAGGAGATAATGAATGAATGAATTATTATTTTGATTGTTTTACATGTTGTATACATTGTGCTGTATACTGTGTGTTTGGTGGTTTGGGTGTACTAAAATCAGGTTTTCTCCATGCTATTTGCTGGAATGTGTTTAATAAAATAGCAATTCTAACAGATTTGACAATACTATGATGTGTGTTAACAGGATTCATTATAAAAGCCTAAAAAAAGAGATTAACCCCGGTAGATCTTGATGACCTGTCTAGTGGAAAAGTAGCACAACAAAAAGTAATTTCAAACCTGTTACCCTTCTAAAAGGCACATTGGCTCACCCCATGCTTCTGCCTTCTTTAGATTCAGCTTGCCTAAATCCACTTCTAGGGTGTCAGTGCACTCATATCCACCTCATGCAGTTTCAGTGCATTTAAATCCACATCTTGCTGTACCAGCATGCCTGGTTCCTTTCCCTGTTGCCCCAATAGACCCTCCATAAACCTCATGTGTCCTTTATCTACCTTTATTCTTTGTCCTAGGACCTCCTGTCATAAATTGTCAGGCTAGATCCCTCTTCTTAGAAATTTGCCTGTGGAACCGTAATTTTTCAGAGTTTGTCACTCCATGAATGAGATATGGTTGGCTCTTGTGCTGCACCCCCAATAAATATTATTTTTAGCTCATTAGACACTTTGTTGCTACGCCTTTTGTGAGGGGGGGAGGGGGGTCTGTCAGTAGAGCTCATGAACATTCCCCAAAGATATTCCATTAGGCCTTTATCTATTGTAAATTTGTTCAGTCTTACTTTCTATTCTTAATTGTTCTAGGTATGTTTCATTTTGTTGTTTGAGTCACCTGGTTTTGGTGATTTGTTTATTACTTCTGTGTTCAACCCCTTAGGCCTTTCTTAAATTTCAGCCTGTTTTTTTTTATTTTTAGCTTTTTAGGTTAAATTGTATTTTACACAATATGTATTTTCTTCTGGGTAGCACGGTGGCTTAGTGGTTAGCACGTTCGCCTCTCAGTGCTAGGGATTCCCGGTTCGAATCCCCATCTGGGTGGAGTTTCCATGTTCTCCCCGTGTCCGCGTGGGTTTCCTTCGGGTTCTCCAGTTTCCTCCCACAGTCCAAAAACATGGATCAAGTCAATTGAGTTTTCCAAATTGCCCCATATAGAGTGTGTGTGTGCGTGTCCGTGTGAGTGAGTGTGTGCCCAGAGATAGATGGCGCCCTGTCCTGGATGTATCTGCCCAGCGCCCGAAACGTTCTCCCCTGGATGAGCATGGGAAACCCCCCGTGACCTATATTAATAGGATAAAGCGAAGGATAATGAATGAATGAGTATTTTCTTCTATGTGTTTTGTCATTAAAGCCTTACCGTGTTTCCAGCAATTGATTAATGAACTTTGTTTATTTGACTTATACCTGCCTTTTTCTTCTGGTTCCTCGGGGAATGGACAGGTTATCAATGCACCTTTCTAAGGTTTCGCTAACATTCATTCATTCATTCATTCATTATCTTGAGCTTTATCCTATATTATTGTCGCGGGAGGGTTCCCTATGCCCATCCAGGGGAGAACGTTTCGGGCGCTGGGCAGATAGGGCACCCAGGACAGGGAGCCAATCTATCGCTGGGCACACACTCACACACACAGACAAACACACTCTACATGGGGCAATTTGGAGAACTCAATTGACTTGATCCATGTTTTTGGACTGTGGGAGGAAACAGGAGAACCCGGAGGAAACCCACGCGGACACGGGGACAACATGGAAACTCCACCCAGATGGGGATTCGAACCGGGAGTACCTAGTGCTGAAAGGCGAACGTGCTAACCACTAAGCCACCGTGCCGCCGTTTCGCTGTATAATCTTAAAGTCATGCAGCAGGTAGAGAGAGCACAGCAGTGAAAGTGGTGTAATGACATATCCAACACTTAGCAGTATTTATCTCTGTTAATAAAGTCCATTCCTGTCCTTTCTATTTGCATTCACATGCCATCATTGGTTACATTTCTAACAAGCTAAGACATGGGCTCATCTGTAGCTTTTTCAGTTCCCAGAGGGAACTTAAGGGACATTGTCTGTGAACTGACTAACAGATCTTTGGCAGAGATGGTGGAGAAAGGAGTCTGCAGAGGTATGCCGGGGGACAGGGCAGTAAATTTTGACACTTTGTAGCGTTGATGGGTTCTGAAGCTCAAGATCTATATCTTCCCAAATCCAGTTGGAGGTTGGTCACTGTGGCGGTGGTCATGGTCACTCTCCTCACCCATGGGTAAAAGCAAAAAACCTTCCATTGGATCACTTACCTTCCCTGGTGGAAGGTACCCAGAATTGTGGCTTTTGCGTAATACAAGGGCAATGGGAGTGGACCCCTGGAGCTGGAGGTTGGATCAAGGGCCACTATTACACAAAATGGGGAGGCAAGACACCAGAAGGAGATAAGTGAAGACAGGAGGCTGAGAGGTAACATTGTGTACATACGGAATGATGTCCGCAGCTAGTATTCAACTATTTTATTTGGCATTCCAACAATATAAATTACTGTATATTATATGTGGAACAAAACGACATTCTCTAAGAACAAGGTGCTACACATAACAGCTACTACACAACCAACATGAAACTTAAGGGAAGGGTGACATCCTGAATACAGTGAGGAGGCTGAGCAATGATTATTTATGTGGGCTGTTTCTTGCCAACTCAACAATTTGTCACTGCATCTCCCTTACAAACTCTGGTGCTGGGCCTGTCTGGCATATATCTGGCCCCAAACTGGTGTACTTCATCTTCAACACCAGCATGAACCCTTTGAACTCTTGCATGATGGGCAAATGTGCTGAATATGCATATCTGAGTCTTGCATGTCTTGGGAATACCTTGTAATTTGTTGGCCTTTTGACCAGATTTATCTTAAGTCAGATTCAAAGTTCAGCCCTTGATTGAAATGCAATGTTTATGGGACATCAATGCAACTGAAGCTCTTATTCAATCACTCTCCTAGTGGCATGAGATGTTACTGCTTATAAAGGGTGCACATGTTCGCCCATCCCTCCAGTGATGCTGCACATCTAACATGCTGACCTAAAGCATCTTGTAGTTTTAACAGTGCAATATTTTTCAATGACCACTTGACTGTGGACAGCACATAATATATACTCAGTGAGTGTGGGCCAATAACAGTGTAGAACAGTCCTGTACAACATTTATCTTAAACTGTCCCAGTGTTAACAGTCAGTGCCAAAGAATTTGATGCAGGGTAGTGCCAAGATGGATGCAGAGACAAGCATGAAGCATACTCGATTGAAAACAGTATATTGCAACAGATTGAAAACAGTATTGCAGCAGAGCTACAATGTGAACAAAACCTCTCTAGCCAGTGGCCAGTCCAAGAAGTGCTGGTGGCAACCCCAAGGGAAGTTTTCAACTGTATATTTAGTGGGTGTGAACAAGTGTTATGTCCACTGATCCAGATCATGGCTGTATGTCACCTCAAGACATGAATCGAATGTATTAAAAAAAATAATAACAATGATATTCATATGACATTTTTTAGGATGCTGCTTGAAGTTTTGTGAAACACACATCAAGTGCCTTGTTGAACTCTCATGCATAGAGTAATATATAATATATAATAATATGGGATGTCAGACAGCAGTAACTCCATAGATTGCTTATGATTCATAAGATGACTTAAATACTTACACAGTCCTGTTGGCATTGCACAAAACTACAATAAACTGTCACCAAACTTAATGTTGTCATTACTTTAGTGTCATTAGACAGCTCTAGTGGCCAGTAAACACATTTCTGAACCAACATAAACAAGAAGGAACGGTTAGGTATCTTGCAATTGACATTCAAGTGTGTTACGGTCAGTGACCGGAGCGTAGTGGATCCGCTACTCAGAGAGATACAGTCTGTCGGCAGAGGTGGAAGTAAACCAGGGTTTACTGTGGTTTATTGTACACACAGTGAGGAGACCGTACTGTGTGGAGACAATACACTGGCGGCACACAGGGAAGCGTGACTAGCGGCGTGATGACGGGGCGTGCGTCGGAGTCTGACGTCATATGTGCCGCGTCTCAATCCGAGGTACACGTAGTGGGAAGGTGACTCGGATGGGGCTGTAGTGGAGGACGTAGGGCTGCACACACAAAACAAACAGGATGCAAACAGGGGCAATCACAACACAAGAAGAGAGCTAAAGTAGTCGAGAAGTAGTGAAACATAGGCACAAGACTATCTGGCGAGGAGAAACACCACGTGACGAGACCCAACATCACCCCCCCACAACGGGTGCCTCCTGGCGCCCTAAAAGGCTTATTGGGGAACATATGGCGGAAATCCTCGATGAGGGTGGGGTACAGGATGGCAGCACGGGGGACCCAGGAGCGCTCCTCTGGACCATACCACTTACAGTCCACCAGGAATTGCACTCTTCTGCCATGACGGCGGGAGTCCAGGAGTCTGCGAATCGAGTAGGCCGGCTGGCCATCGATGAGGCGTGGGGCTGGTGCGTCACAGGGGGTGGTGTTGAGCGGGGAGTGAATGACCGGCTTGACCTGGGATACGTGGAAGAGATATGTGGCACGGTTAATGGAGGCGGACGGCTGCCAGGTTAATGACTCTGGTGATGGGAAATGGACCGATGAACCGAGGGGATAATTTCCTACATTCCATCTTGAGTGGAGTGTTCTTAGTCGAGAGCCAGACCAGCTGTCGTCCTACCTTGTAGGCAGGGGTCTGGCGGCAACGGCGGTTGGCAGTGAGTGCAGAAGTGGCTTGGGCTAGGCGAAGTGCTATGGTGGTGTTCTTCCATATCCGGCGGCATCGACGAATGTATTGGCAGACGGACGGGGCGCTGATTTCCTGCTGCTCCTCAGGGAATAGGGGAGGCTGGTAACCAAGCGCAACCTCGAAGGTTGATCTGCCAATGGCGGAGCTGTGTTGATGGCGTATTCCACCCAGGCTAAGTGGTCGCTACAGCGCTTTGGGTGCTGGGCGGAAACGCAGCGCAGGGTGGACTCCACCACTTCGTTGGCCCACTCTGCCTGACCGTTGTACTGAGGGTGGCCTCCTGAGGTCAGAGAAACAGTAGTTCCAAAGTAGTTATTGAAGGCTTTCCATACCTGTGTCACGATCGGGCGCGCTATCCGTATGAACGTGGCGCAGCGCGGTGCGGTGAGATTGTAGGAAGTGAGCCAGGCGACCAGGTAAGCAATGAGGAGATATTTATTCCCAAGAATCAGCGGGAACACCGCTGAAGGCACGGCGGAACGTGCCGGGAGTAAAACTCAAAAAAAAAACGAACAAACACCGAACGTAACATGTGCTAACGACGCATATAACGAACATAAACAAATACATACAAAATAACTGAACAGCGGGAACGCCGCTGAAGGCACGGCAAGACGCAAACAAAATAACTCAACCCAACCGAACCAAAAACACCCGACGTAGCATCTAAGCATACATACACCGAGACGTGCACATACACCCACAAATGCCGGCTTGCTGACTTAGGGCACATGCACGCCTCAAGTGCAGTCAGCAGGCCACACGTGATCAGGTAGGACCCAATCCCAGCTCAAGGGGATGGGCCCTACCTACCTACGGGAGCCCTAAACGGACAAACCCGAAACACAGGAAACAGGGGGAAGTGGCCCAGCCCTCCCAACCTGACAACCTGAGAGATGAACTGCGGTCCCCAGTCTGAAACGATGTCCAAGGGAATGTCGAAGATCCTAAACACGTTTTCGAAGACCATCTTGCCAGTCTCCAGTGCCGATAGGAGTCTGGAGAGAGGCACAAGGCTTACAGCTTTAGAAAATCTATCTATTATCGTGGTGATGACCGTGTTACCTTTGGAGTTTGGCAGACCCGTGACAAAATATATGGTGATGTGGGACCAGGGATGACTAGATATGGAGAGCGGCAGGAGCAAACCAGAGGGCGGCTCGTGGGAATCCTTATTGCGAGCGCAGACAACACAGGCGTAGACGAACTGATTGACATCAGCAGACAGCGTGGGCCGCCAGAAGCGGCGTCTGAGTGGCATGCCCAATTGGCCCCCGGGTGGCATGCCCAACGGGATTCATGACCCCATTTGAGAACAGTGGGGCGGGCGGCGGAGGGCACAAATGTTCGATCCGGTGGGCCCTGTCTCGGATCAAGGTCCTTAGCCAGCTCACACTCAATGACCTTGCGAACCTCCCAAGAGGCACCTGTAACAAAACACTTATGGGGTAGGATCGTGTCATGAGGTGTAGTTACCTTCACCTCCGGGAACAGCCTCGACAGCACATCTGGCTTGGTGTTGTGGGTGCCTGGTCTGTACACGAGTGTGAAATTGAACCGACCAAAAAACAGGGCCCAACATGCCTGGCGAGAGTACAGCCGTTGGCTGAGCTGGTGGGCTTGAGGACCTTGAGTAGGGCTCGACAGGCCCCCAAGTTCAACTGCTGAGTTGATCCTTTTGGGCGCACCAGGCACCCCTTCACCTGGTGGTCCGCTTTACCACAGTAGTAACAGAGCCCCCGCGGAAGATTGATTCGTTACCTGATCGCTGAGGTTAGGGGTCGTGGGCATCCTCACCGGTCCGGGAGACAGAGGCGATGCAGGCAAGGAATCAAGCATGGTTCGAACTTGGATAGCCAGGTTGCTGATCATGTCCTCCAACACTTCCTGGTGGCTGAAGAGCAGGTCGAATCGGGGATCAGCTTGTCTGGCGGGTGGAGGTGGTGTTGGCGCCGCCCCAGAGGTGAGGCAGAGGTAAAAGTAAACCAGTGTTTATTGTACACACAGCGAGGAGACAGTACTGTGTAGAGACAATACGCTGGCGGCACACAGGGAAGCGTGACTAGCAGCGTGATGACGGGGCTTGCGTCGGAGTCTGACGTCAGAGGTGCCGCATCTCAATCCGAGGTACACATAGTGGGAAGGTGACTCGGACGAGGCTGTAGTGGAGGACGTAGAGCTGCACACACAAAAACAAACAGGACGAGTATCGGGGCAATCACAACACAAGAAGAGAGCTGGAATAGTCAAGTAGTAGTGAAACATAGGCACAAGACTATCTGGCGAGGAGGGACAGGAGTGAGCTGCTTATAAATTAAACCGTGATTGGGGAACCCAGGTGCACAGAATTACGGGGCGTGGAGACCAGACACACCCACACCACGTGACGAGACCCAACACAAGTGTATCCCAAATGTATTTACAAGGTTGGCAATCACGGCCTTGTACAGGCTAGTTGAGCTCATATAATAAACCAACAGATCTTACTGTTGACCCTAAAATGAAGAATTATATAACATAGATGTTAAAACATTACTCCGCACTGAAAATAAAAAGTTTGCCATACTTATCAATTAAACTCACCAATTGTAACATCTGGTGTATGTGTGGGTCCACTACTTCTTCATAAAATGTTTTTCTGAACTGATTGACAACTAATTACTGTAACCCCTTTCCCAACTCAAATAAGGTTAATAAAAGTAAATAATAACATAAACTGCAGCTAATGTTGTGCTGTCTTTCTGGTAATGCTTCAGACACCTTTTACAGCTATTTCTATTGTAGTTCCCTGGACAATGAGAGCATTAACAAGGACAATTTACTAAAAAAGCAATAAATTGTGTGCATGCAGCAGGTCTCGCGCTTATTGCCAGGCTTAACAATGTGAGAAAGGACAACAAGGAACATCCACAGGCCTTATTTACCACTACCCACTCAGTAGGAGATACCTCCTCCCCCATTAATGATCTTAACAATGAGCAAGGTGAACATCCTTGCAAAGTCAAGCCACCTAATGCACCTCCGAAGCTCGGCTGGTGCACTTTATGATGATGTTCCATGCAATTAATCAAAGTGGCATTTATTGCTTATGCCAGACATATTAAATTGTTCCCTTGTCCTTTGGACTTGGGGGCTGCCACTGTGTCATTACGCACCAAACAATTGCTAAAACTCATTTCCTGTTTTTGCTACAGGTCACAAATAATCTTTTAAAAAAAGGCTGCCTGCCCCCTTCTGCGATTATAACATAAAAGTATATTGGATGCAGAGGTGATTTATTGAAATGCAAGCCTCAAAGTGTTTGCTTAATGTGCTGATAACAGATACACTCCTCACAATCTGGCTGTGGATGTGTATGTACTAGGAACAATGCAGAGTGGACCACTGAAGAATAATCACCAGTAAAATGGATGTTTGTTGCATGTCAGCTGAAAAAGTGGAGCTTTTGATTCTGCCATTTAAGGATGAAAAAATCATACAAAGTCACAGCATACAGCTCGTTAAATGACAAATAGTTCTTTGATGTGTCATAGTTATGCTAGCCATTAGTGCATAACACTGAACTGTACTCACCCTTATGTATGAAAGCTGTAGACTCTTAAGTTAACTTTAAGACAAAACAACGACCTCCACATATATCTCTCAAAATATAATCTCAAAAATATGTACAACTAGTTTTATGCACATATATCCATCCAAAAATGGATCAACCCTGAAGCCTATCCCAACACTAAGTTTAGTCAATATAAAGGCTAAAGCTTGCTAGTGATGTTAGAGCTAGTTAATTTAATAGCCAAGTTTAAGCCTTTTAATGTCTTTTTCCCCAATACTGTGACTTATACTACCACTCAATGTGAAATAGGTGGAAAAACAGCCTAACATGTCACCAGTCCAGTCAGAATTTAGTGTGTGTGGCATAAAGCACCACATTCAGGTGGAGAATATACAAACTCCACAGAAACCCAGATCCTCTGTCTGGAAATTAAACAAAAATGTTATTAAAACAGAGTATACTCAATACACCATGCTGCTGTAATATGTTCCATTTTTACTTTCTTTTACTCAAATATATTCCGTTCAACTGTTAAAACTGATGTAAAACATATTTGAGATACGCTGACATAAATTTGGCCCAGGGGCAGGCTTTGAAAACCCCAGCTATAGTATATTATGTATCTGCAGTGTATTCTAATACAGCTGTTACATTGTGCATGCAATGCAATTGAATATTACTTTTTATTACCATGCCATTCACCCTTGCTATTCATTAAAAGCAACAACAGTGCTACAATTACAACATTATAATGTTATTTCCTTATAAAAAATTGTTCATTTGAAATGTCAAGTTTTAAATATTAAGTGGAATTTACTTATTTAATATTTGGAATTTGCTTTTGCTCTTTTTTTCATAAGCAACTTTAGTTTATTGGAGATTTAATTCATTTGCTGCTATGAGCAATGACTTTTTAAAAAAATATATATTTTGAAGTGATCAGTATCTAACCATAGTATTTCATACAATTACTTAAATAACTTTTTTTTATATACACAAACACATACTTGCACATGCACAAAGCTTATGTGCATCTCTCACACTTCATATCTCTCTCTCTCTCTCTCCTGAGGGATTTTCTACTGTCCATTTTTTAGGTCCTGCACGGACACAATTAGGAGAATATACTGCAGGTGATTAAATTACCACCCTCATTGTCTCAGCTCATGGTGTCTGATCATTACTGTCACTACTACACCCCTCAGTGCCCATTCTGGTTGCTTTGCAGGCTGAACAAAACCCTGGAAAGGTAGACGGTTTGTTTTAGACCTGAAGACCAAGACTTTTTAAAGGTGTGATGTTACTCTTTTGCATTTTGTCTTTATAAATACAGCTTTTGATTTCTGTACTGTACTAATGCTTCCTCTGGAATAAGTAAGCAAACCAATGACAACAGTTCGACTTGCAATTGAGCAAATATACTCACACACCCTCCTGTATGGGCTCTAATTTCAGACAGGTAACAGAAGGCTACCATCTATAATGATGCACCTGCTGGAGTGCAGACATGCTGGAGATCTACTTGCTGTATTCATACACATTCAGCCCCTTCTGTAAGCACTATACATCCTCTTCACATAGATGTGCAGTGGTTCTGGGCTCGAGGACTCTGTGGGCTGCTGAGCAATGAAGTCCTCCATCACTTTCCCCACCACTGCATCGATGTCATACAAACAGCAATCTAGTCACTGCATTCAAATTTTGACAGTGGCTAAACCGTGGCTTTAATGAATTGCTGCCAATTATACATAATGAACCAGCCTAATCTCTTCACAATGACATGATGAAAGTCAGGGTACAATGGTATTTCGAGTGATGTGGCTACTGGAGTTCTTGCTGGCAAAACCAGTCTCATTTGCAACTGTTGATCCCCTCCTGGGTTTGCATGAGCATAAACCAGTCACGCTCCCTGCAGAGTCACAGAAAGGCTTATGCCTGGTTCTGTTGCATGCCCACTAGGGCTTGGATGAGGTGCTTAAATGGTGAAAGTGCAATGGTGAAATGCTCAAATGGTCAAGCTCATTCACATTCCTGGCTTTATGCACAACTGTAGCAAACATGCTGGTACAGGCAACAAGGATCCTGGGGTTATTACTACAATTTAACAAATAATATTAAAGTGATTGACAGTGAACTTCACTTTACAGTGGACATAAATAACAGTCTTTTCACGCACACACCCACCAACCAACACACACACACACACACACACACACAAACACACACCCACACACATGAACACACACACACACACACACACACACACACACACACACACACACATGAACACAGAAAGACGATAAAAGAACACATCACAGTTCCCTTCCTTATTTTATTTTATTGAACTAAAATCTGAACACTGGTTTTTTTGTAAAAAGTAGTAAAAGAAATTAATTTACAGGTTTTTAGAGGTGGACAGAGTATATAATATAACTACCTCATGTAAAGGTATGTAACTTTACATTACAAAAAATCAATCACTCAAGAAAGAGTAAAATTCTTAGGCTATTTATGTGAAAAAGTGAAATGTGTTTTGTTAAAAAGAACAAATATAAGAACCTGGATGTAAAAAGAAATGACAATAATACCAGCATATTACCCAGAATTCTGTCACACATTTAAACTCATACTTGCCCAGTGCAATTCTTTTGTTTGTGATGAGAGTCTGTTTTTTGGTTTAAAATTGTTGGGTATTTTCAGGACTGCTGTAGCAGATTTTAAATTGTAGTGGCTTTAACTAAAGACTACATAATCATTCATTCATTCATTCATTATCTTCCACTTATTTCTCTACTAGGGTTGTAGATAGATACATGCAGGACAGGTGTAGCTGTCTTGGAGTATTCAGCTTACCTTAAATCCATGATTTTGGACTGTGGGAGTAAACCAGAGAACTCCATGCGGACACGGGAACAACATGTAAACTCCACCAAGAATCGGATTCGAACCAGGATCCCCAGCACTGAGAGACGAACTTGCTACATGCCACCCATTAGAAAATAAAATCATTTTAAATACAGTTTAGAGCAATGTGTCAGTTATGAAAACAAATTAAGAAAACTAAATTATTTATTACCATAATTTTCTATCTTTAAAACAATGGTAACTTTTAAATTATAAAACCATGTTAAACAAGCTTGCAAATTCAAACATTTTTTCAAACAGCTTAATCTTGGCCAAAACTGGGTGAGGCAACAGCACACCATTAAATCTACAAAAGTCAAACTGAAAAAAAGGCTTTGTAAAGGCCAGACCTCAACCCATTTGTAATGCAAAAAAGCGAAAAATATTTTTGTATAAACCAGTGTGAAAAAAATGATAAAGTCAAGTTATTGCTCCTAAAGGAGGTTCTGTATGATAGGGATTCCTTTGGGTGTGGGGGGGGGGGGGGGGGGGGGGGGGGGGGGGGGGGGGGGGGGGGGGGGGGGGGGGGGGGGGGGGGGGGGGGGGGGGGGGGGGGGGGGGGGGGGGGGGGGGATATATATATATATATATATATATATATATATATATATATATATATATATATATATATATACACACACACACACACACACACACACACAAACACGTCACATAAATTGTAACAATTGTCAATTGTCACTTAGACATTCACTAATTGATCTCTTTACAATTATTCACTCATAATTCAACTCCATATCTTCAGGTATGAGCAAGGATCGATACATTTTAGAAGCAAAAGAGGTCATGGATTTTCTTAAACATGCAGACCTGCATGGAGAAAAGTTTGTTAACAATTATTTACTAAGGAATCTCTCAGCCAAGAATGATGGTTGATTTAATATTTTATTTTCATGAAACAATTTGGAATAACTACATAATTAATGGAATCTATTTGTGTTTGTTGACTAATATTCTCTTAAGATCAAATTAAATATTTCTATTATATTATTATTACATTCCTCTGACTAGGCTGTATAAAGCTACTACACAACTGACAACAATCTGTTCTGGAAATGTGAAATGTAATTATTTTGTTGTGTACATTTACATCACATCCCTAACTGTCAGATCATTGTTAATTTGTGCTTTTATTCATTTCTGAAAAATTCTAGCTTGTTATCCTGGCCACTTTTCTGAATGGATTTTTATGAAAGGACAACAAAATCTAGTTGATACTAATTCCAAATTGTGAGGCTCCTGCTGCAGATGTGGAAAATATCACCCATGTATGTGTTTTCATCATGTGCCTGGATTGCGCATATTATAGGGCATAATGTATTCTGGGTTTCTTGATATTAACAATATACATGCTGCTCTCAGCAAGTGGAAAAATCCAGCTTCAAACAGCCCATGCTGCTCCCAGTGGGCAGTTGTTAATGAGTTGGACACAAAATTAGTATAAAAGGCAACCTGGACAGCTCACCATCACAACCCATGTTTAGCTGGCTGAGCAACAACCCCCCCCCCCCCCCACACACACACACATACACCCAACACATAAACATGGACACACAAAAAAAATAACATTACGATAGGCAGAGAAGTAAAAAACTTTTTTGTGACAAATATAATCTGATAATAATATAATATAATAATAATAATAATAATAATAATAATAATAATAATAATAATAATAATAATAATAATAATAATTAATGAGTGAATATCGACAGACTTTGACAAATTTGTGCAACAAAGATTATTTAATTAAAGCTGATTTATCTGCATGACAAACAGGCCTCCAAATAAAGGAGTTATCTTTCAGGCAGCCAGAATTTCCAACGTCCTTTTTAAGTTATGATTAAAAAGTAAAAATTCCTTGAAAATATGTTTCATTTTATTACATGACAAAACATCTTGCAATGGTGTAAGAAAAATGGTTCATTTTGTACTCTATACTACACTGACCCCAATGTATAAAAGCTTTTAAGACTAAGTTGTAGTTCATGTTTTAAAATGGTGCAGTGTTTTATGCAACTAAATGGTGATGAAATAAACAATGAAGTATTTATTCCCATGAGGAAACCCTCCCAAAAAGATCAATGAAATTAGATCTGACTTATCTTAATAAATTGCTTTGTTAAACTGCTTTTGATTCTTCATCTCCATTTGATTCTTTATTTCCAACATAACTCACACAATATAAGATAGAAGCGGTAAACTTTACTGGGTGGTAGAAACTATATCCTTATAAGTTGTGCTTTTTGAAGCACTAGGTGGCCATTATAAAATCCTTCAGATACCTGTTCACATCAATGTAGAGTTAACAGAAGCATAAAACTAATACAAGCCTAATCACAGACACTCCCCACACAGCGCAATAGCTAAAAAGTACTTGAGATAAATCATAATAATAATAATAATAAAATACTGAGAACAGTAGTCTGCTCCTTTTAACTAATTTTTTGAAACGGTGCACTACTAAATGTGTTAAGACATATGCTAAAGTATGCATTATAGGATTCCCTTCTGAGCAGTTGTTCTCAATGAGCTAACTTGCAGCTGCAGGCTTCAGGGAAAGGAAGACAATTATTCCAGCAGGACAGTCGGTTAGTTAGTCTAGGCATCAGGGTGGCATCTGCCATCCCGCTGCGCTGCCGATTGTGTCTTATGATGAATGTCGCAATCAGGGCCATCAAAACGGGGCACCCCTGCTGCTTTTAATTGCCAGAACTGAGCACCGGTCCATTTGTTATTAGGCTGAGGTTATTACCGCACACTGAGTGTATTAACAGGTGAAGATAATTGATGAGACACAGAGACCCCCCCTCCTTCAATTGGCCCACAGCGTTTTCAAAAGGGCCGAGTGTGATTATGACATAATAAATGTTCAGCTTGGTAGCAGTGGGGGGCAGCATTAGACAAGCAAAAAGGACTGAGGCCTGATAAATGCAATGTTGCCAGGAATAATGCACACTTATTAAGAGTCTGATAGGGTGCACGTAATTAGAACTACAATGCGTGTAATTAAAAAAAAAATTAGTTCTCCTTTTCTCATGATTCTATATTTCATTGATTGCTTGGATTCTTTTCCTTTTTTAATTAAGATAATCCAAGCAGGCTGCGAGCACAGAGAGATCGACATGGAGGTCTGAGTTATTCCACTGATATGTGCCTTCTCATATCCAGAACACGAAAAGAAAGCTGGGTGGCCCATAGCATTTTACAAATAGATTTTAATTACAACCCAGTAACCTCACCACAATGTTCCTGCTGCCTTGAACCCCAACAATAAAAATAGATCTGTCAAGAGATGAGCATAGAAGGGCAGATATAAATAAGCCTAAGAAAGTCTTGAGTAAACACAAATTTCTCCAAATTATTTAGAAGGTGTAGATAATAATTACCAGTTGTAAGACTTTGGGGTGAAAAACTACCAGGTTCAACAACAAAATTCAGGAAAGGATGTGGCAGAAGTCCTTCCACCACGGCAGACCACCATTGCCACCTCTACACAAATTCCTGTAATGGTGTGCATTTTTTTTCTTCTTTTTTTGCTTTCACCTTTTATTTCACATTCATTTTGGTAACAACTTTAGTAAACCTGAGAGCTAATTGGATGTTTTCTGCTTCCACCAGTGAAGCATAATTATGCATTAAAGATATGTTGGAGAGAAATGGGCTACCAGCAATGGCACTCAAAGAAGAAACAGTCATTAGCCACATTGCTAAACCAGAGTTTTCTCTCCCTCTACACTTGTGAATATGAGTGACTGCAGTGTAGAGGGTAGGAACATGACAAAAGCAGTGACAAGACAAACTTTGAGGTCTTGTAGACCTCAACAGGATGCCTGGCTGTCAAAACACTGTGTGACTGTGTAGTACACGCTAATGAAAGGGACCCAGCAGAAGGCAGGGCACTGTAAGTCATGCTAGTCGGAACAGCTGTGTGCAGTGGCCTGGAAATAATTCCATTTGCTGTGTGCCATTTGAATTTCCTTCTGTGTCTTATGCATCTTCAACAATCGGATTTAAAACAATGCAAGGACACAAATCACTTTATTTGTCACAATTAACCACAATTAAAGTATTTAGATTTGCTTGAAATGCAAGTTTGCTTGTGGATTTCGCTGTTGACCTCAACAAATTTCCTTTTACCTCTAGGAAGGTTCTGTATGAATTTATATATTTTAACAGACTAGCATACTGGAATCAGAGGTTAGATTGTTGTTGTGATATAACACAACAGCTTTAACCAATAGTTTGACGTTGTGGTGTGCTGACTGCCCTATTTACACAGACGGCAATTTGGTGCTGTGACCTGTGCTGCCTGCTTACCATGAACCAGACAACAATACAAACCTCACCCAACCCCCAAATTTGTAGCTTTTGCACAGAATAATAAGGAGGATTAAAAATGCACTTTTTTGACCTTCAGACAAGCTGTGTAAAAAAAGCTAAATCGATGCTAGTATGAAATTTTCCTGACCGATTTGGATACACATTTTAATGTATGGTTTTACAGAATTATTAAGGCATTTGCATTACCCATTTAATAGGACCTATTATTAATTATAGATTGAATTACCTTATCCTAAACCCTACAAACAAATGCAAGGGTCCACATATATTTGGTCAGTTACAATATAGGGAACTTTCTGTCTCCAAAGGTTGACTTTAAACTCTTGGATTAATTATAAAACCATAAAAACATCATTTTTGTTTGTGAAATGTAAGGAAGCAGTTAATAATTATGTGGCAAAACTGTTATTCAAAGCTTTCTAATCACTTTAGAAGCTCCTAAGAGATTTTATAATACATTTGATTTGAATAATACAAACTTGATTACAGTATAGATAAGAAAATAAATACATTTTGTTCCTTATTTGGACTTTGGGAGCTGGGAGCAATTTCTTCTTACAGTATTTTTTACATAATGTACTGTACATAATATTTTATTCTATTAAAATGTAGAAAACTTTTTTTTTTAAAAAAGGTATACCTATGCCAAACAGTTCTCTTGTCACTGTATGCAGCCATTTTGTTTTTTGACAAGAATAACACATCAATCTCAGCCTGATGAAATTATGTCATGTGACCCGAGGACTTAACAAGCCCACTCTTCAATATTTCCCAGTAAAATTAAGCCTGCCCACATTGTTTCTCCCTAGAGCCTGTCTCATGATTATATCTCAGAATACTTAAACCATTTAATAGGCATATATTGTAGTGTTTTATTGTTGCCAATGTACATAAAATACAACTTCTCCCAAATCTATCTTTATTTTCAGATGCAAATTAAAGTTGCAACTTCTAAGATAAGAAGGAGACCTTGATAATCCAGGATAAATTTACCTAGTTAACAAAATTTATATATAAATATATACTGTCAATTTATTTTTTTGTTTGTTTTTATTTATATATACTTTTTTATGTACTCAGTATACAGTGTGTGAACGCTTTAGAATCTTCTAAATTTGTAAATAAATTAATTTTAAAAGTTTATCAGCGGTCTCAACATTATATCTAGTAGAAGCAAATATTATTAGTAATTGCCAATTATCTACTGAGGAAAATTCCCAATATTCATATCTATGTGTTTAAATGACAATTATGTGAACCTTCAGGATTATCAGATAACTTTGTGAAAACAGTCAGATGTTTTTCATTAGCTTGATGACAGACAGGTCTAAATTGTTTGTTGTAATGTTAATGGCAAGAACAAGAGATATCTGAGGACCTTATAAGAACTATTGTTGACACTTATTAAGTTTGTTGAAGAGTTTAGAATTCTCCAGAGTACACAATGCCCTTACTATCTAATTTATTTGGTATAAATTTGAATAATATTTTTATTGACCCAGGTTTTTTGGCAGTAATGCAGTATGTTGCTTTTTCTTTTCTTAAAATGAAGCACAATAAGCTCATGGATTGTCCTAGCCGGTCCCCAGACTTTAATCCCATGAAATAATTATGGAGGTTGCTCTGAGTTGCCAAGCAACAGTCTTAAAATCTTAATGATTTAGAGATAATCTGCAAAGGAGAGTGGACCAAAATTCCTTTTTCCTTTTTGACCTCAGCAACTACAAAACAACGTCCGACTGCTGTGCTTGCAAACAAGAGTTGACCAAGTATTAAGTCTTATTAGCTAAAGGGGTTATATGCTTATTTCTCTCTACAAAATAATGTTAAAATAAACCTACCCTTAAAATTATATCACACCTTAATACGAATGTAAAGTGGTCCAAGGTGTGCGTTATTGTCAGTAATTTCACAGTTGGACAAACGGTTCAGCCAATCAGTTTTGAGGACTGGAACTACCCGTTTTTTAATAATACATTATATATATAAACATAACATTTATTTGAAAACAGCATTCTCTCACAGTGTTCTTTTAATTTATCAATAGTACAGCTTGATTATATGGGGTTCCTTCAGCAGATGCATGTTGTATTCCTGGTTTTCTCTGCATTGCTTACACACAACTGCCCAAAAGCACTGTAACAAAGACAAGTCTCACATCCTAGATTATTGTGATGTATCTGCCACATTATATTCAAATAATTATAATTTTATTTTCTACATGCCAGAGCCTGTGGGTAAGAATAACTACAATTAGCACTGTAGCACACTCAAAAAGTTTAGGAATTTGCTTTGAATTTGTGACAAGATACATGTGATTATGGTCCATATGTTTATTTGCATATTCACACAAGTGACAGGTTACATCTTTTTCTGTCTGGCTGATGTGCCTTTGAGTGTTCTTTGAGCTGAATACATGTTTTGCTTAATTATACAGATCTTGCAAATGATCTTCTTTAAATATTAATCTACATTACTTTACATAAATTGCTGCGAGTGACTGTCACAAAGAACAATCCTATTGCATTCATACATGTGAGGTAAAGCTCAAGGGCCATTTTCAAGTTTTAAGGGGCAAAGCTCAATAAGGAAAAGCATAATGTAGGCCAGGTGTTTAACTGGTTATTATTACAGGTTGGTTTATAATATTTTTATACAATATGCAGCTTACAGTGCATAAACTTATATCATTGAAATACGATTGATATGCTTTACAAAAATTCTTAGGTTTTCAGATTTTAAAATCAGCTCCTGATTTACATGGGAGACCTGGGGGTTTTATGTATTCAAAGAATAACACAGTAGTCTGGCTGAAGAAATGTGGTTCTGCTTGTCGTCCTGTCCATGACTGATAAGCTCACCAGTGCAATGAACAGTGAGACATATTTAAAAGGTTTGGCTATGGCTTATGGTACCATGCATATAGAATGGACTGGACAGAAAATATGTGTAAGGTACCAGTACATTTCTCACTTGGCTTTGTTACAATTGATGCACCTTTTTGTAATGCACAGTATGGACTATATAATGTGAAATACACAACAAAGCTTAGCATACAAACAATAAAATAAATCTTATTTATTTCTTAATTTAGAAACATAGTTGTTTATGATCACTGACAAGCAACAAATACAGTAGGTATAAATAGGTATAAATTATTAGGTATAAATAAACCTCCCTCCTATTTGTTTTGTTTAAAAAGAAAGAAACATTGTGAGGTCCAATCCATGGTGGGGACTGCTTTAAGTGTCCAGACAGTGTTAACACTGTAATACAATAAAGTTAAACAAAGCAAAGCAAAGCATATTATAATTATGATATTATTTCTGACTTCAGATAATAAATTATTTGGAACGGCTGAAAGCGTTAATAACAGTAATTTGGCAATATAATTTCACATTAATTTAACAGGAAAAATGGTTTGTTTAGGAAACCAAACAAACCAGTGGTCAGTGAAAATGTATTCTTATTATTTTTAAAATTTTATATATATATATATATATATATATATATATATATATATATATATATATATATATATATATATATATATATAATTTATTAACTTAATTAACTATGTATATTTATTTATTATTAAAATCTGATTTACGCACAAGTCAAAAGTAATAGTTATAAGTTAAAAACAAAAGTCCTGCCCAGCCACTTTATACTTCTTTTAGTTCTGTGAATTTTTTAATTGTTTATTTTCCATTGATGCTCCAGTTTTCTCTGGTCCACTTTGCTTAAGTTCCATCCCAGGTTTTTGGTGTAACTTCTTAAATAACATCTTATAATAATTCACCAAGCCTAATTAAGGTTGTGATGGGTACTGGAGCTTCTCTGGAGCCAGGTTGCCAACCCACAACGGGGTAGATGCACAGAGAAGCGCTCACACAAACATTCACAATTGAGGCAGTTAAACTTCAGACATTTAACTACTAGCATATTTCTTAGACTATGGGGGAAAATCAGAGGCCCTTGTATGCCTGACTCAGTAATCAAGTCCAGGACTGTCTCGCCATGAGGCAGGAGCACTAACCACTACACAACTATTCATCACGCATAACGCGATTATTTTATTTTTTCTAAATTATACTCTACCTTATACTTTAAATCATAAAACATATGATGATGTTTTCAATAGCATTATGACTCCCTGGTTTTCTCAAGTTTAAGTTTCAAGTTTAGGAGGAGAAAAATTTGAGATATGATGCAATGTTGTAATCCTGTTGATTACTTAGACTAGGCCACTTTTTATGAACAACATAATTTCCTTTCATTCTAGTTTTTTGTAGCAGTTCTATTTAGTTGGATTTTTTTTCATCCTTGACTTAATAAGAAAAATTAACCACATATCTTTATATACAAATAAAAAGACAAATTTGGACGAAAAGTTGTGAACTAAGTGTTTTTGTTTGGAGGTTCTATGCTCGCAGGGCAATGTATCAAACCTAAAAAAACTGCTTAGAAAAGACAAAGAGTGCATGTCAAATGACTTTTCTTTATCTTAAGTGGCAATATGTTTGATGTCAGGCAATTATGATGCCTTCAAAGCAATCTGGGTTGATTTGATTCATCAGTAGTGGTGAGAGAAAGAAAGAGAGGGGGACAGCTATGCTGGTGTGCTTATTGAAATGAGGCCATTTAAGTTGCCTTAGCTGCTTTTCAAACTAAAGAGAAATGCAAATGCGGTCATACACGAGTGGCTGAGACATCAGTGGGTTAATGGAGGTCTGAGTATCGCTGCTCAGACCGATGTTCTCCACGAAAGACTAAATCAATCATGAACAACAAGTGAAGAAAAAGCAATGCCTTCAGAGCCAATTAAAAGCATGGTGACATAACAAAAAAATGCTTCTTTCCATAAATTAAGTGGCCTGCCATGATTGTTTTCTTGTTTACTACGCTGGCAAGGCGGTATTTGATGTATGCATGGGGCACTGTGGGCGATGTTTTATGATCATTATTATTCAAATGAGGTACTCTGTTTTTGAAGGTCTCAAATCACTGCACATGAATGCCAAAGTCCAGAATTACAAATGACTTTCCATGCAAATGAAAGAACGAGGCTCACTTGACTGACTTCATTTGTCGAACGCAGCATGAACACAAAATTCAACATCCAACTATTTGAAATAACATTAACAAGACAAAGTTTTTTGTTTATGCTAAAAACTGCTACAGGAGGAAGAGTTTGCGCTGGTCTGAAGTACAGACAGGTGATGATGCCGTTTTGTAAAATCTTTGGTTATAATGAGCATTCAAATATCTGCACTAAAAAAAGCAAAAAATTAAAAATCAACACAAATAAACAAGGGACAGGTTTGTCACAGTAAGTTGTTCCAACATTATTGCACCTTGGCTATGAGGTACCATTGCAATACTGTTCAGACTGCAAATCACACTGACTTTAATAATATCACACTCAAGTCAACAAAGAAATACACAGATCTCATCATTACTTCAAGGCCTGGACCTTGTAAAATGACAATGAATTGACAAAGGCATTCCACTTGTCACACAATAATAATAAAAAACAATCTATTATTATATCATCAGAGTGTGAAAGAATATATTTTTCACTTTAAATTATCCAAACAAAACCTCTCATAATTACACTTATTTGGCAGTGAACCTGAAGTTTTCCTAGTGGAATTCCACAATCAGTTTGTCAGGAGTCCAAGGCATAACGTTTGAAGATCTGCAGCAAATTACACAGGTTTATTCATTTTCAGAAAGGACTTCATACTGAGAAAGAAATGGTGAAAGCCATTTGTACTTATTTTTAACAATCCTTTGCAAAATCCCCAGCTAAATTACACATCTGGTTTTATTAAGAATAAAAATGTAAACACCACATATTTCATTTCGTAGCACAAATGTTATTTAAATTCTTGACATTAAATTGATTGCAGCATTTAAATTGTTTTATATGTAGCTAGACTATAAATGTTTATTAGAAAGTTCATAATATTCTATGAGTCTGCATACTCAGCATACATGGTGCATGATTGCATTGTTAAACAGCAACTACACATATTCCAAATCCATCCTGGAAAAATCCATCACTACAAAATGTAAAAATTTAAATAAGGCACTCTACTATATGATAAAAATCGAGACTTTTTGTAAAAAAAAATTATGTGGAAATACCTAAAAAATAGTCTTTATTAGAAGCTTCCCCAGGCCACCTTGAGAAGGGAAAAATAAACTCCAACAGGTGTTAAAAGCATTATGTAAACCAGTTTTAATCTCGTGATATAAAACCAAAGCAAATGACCACATGGATTATTAGAACACAAAACATCAAATGCATAAGTGCACATGAAAAACCATGGCTTGGAGGGCAAACACTTAATATGTATTTGTATTAGTTAGGAAATTGTCTTGGTCTTATTTGCATTCAGAGCTCATAATATTAACAAACAAATCTGCATTCTTCAAGTTACCAGACTGTAAAGGCTGTTTAAATCCTTTAGTTTGTTATTTCCAAAATATTTTATACTGGATTTGGGGGTGTGTTACAAATCATGTCCTTGTTCCACTTCTCTATTCTGGACAAATTTCCATTGTGTAATATTTTCTTTCAGAATGCCCATACAGTTGGGCATACCCACCATAAAAACCCAAAACTAAACAGATCCACAGCCATGCTTTATAGTTGGAAAGTTTTTAATAATACTTGAAGTCATGGTTTATTACTGTTGTTTTGCATACTTTGTCCTGAATCTTCTTAATAAGTCAGTTATTATTGAATAAAAAAAATAAGCTTTTGATTACTAATAGCACCAACCTTGCCAACTAATTTAAATATTTACCCTTTGCCTTCCTAAACTGCATAATCCTCCGCAATTAAACCTGGTTGAAAGATTGACAGCGAAAAAAATGGTAGGAAGAAAATTCCTGTTTGTTAAATAACCTAAGTTTTATTTATTTGGGGATTTTTTATAGACTCCTATATTTATATCAATAATATTTCCATACTTATATTGTTTTGAGTGGCAGGGTCCAGCACCATCTTTTATAACAAGAAGGTCTTTGGTGTAATTTCCATAAAGTCTGTCTTAGGTCCTTTCTAAGTCTGTATGTTCTTCTCATATCTGTGTGGGTTTCTTCCAGGTCCACCGGTTTTCTTTCACATTCCAATGTCCACAGTCCAAAGTCATGTGGGTGATATTAAATTGTGCTCAGGTGTTTGTGTGTAAATTAATGTTTTTCTATGTGCATGCTCTGAGATGGACTAGTAACCTGACCATGGTGTTTCATTGCTTTTTGTCCTTTGAGTGCAGGAATAGGCTCCAGCACCTCGGAAAACTTATGCATATTAAGGAGATATAAAATGAATAAATGAATGACTGAATCTATCTGCTGCATTAGCAAGACTAGTATATTTACCTATTGACGTGCAAAAAGTTTTTTTTTCAAAATGTTAAACCATGTTAAGGCATTTATCCATGTAAAGCTCATTGTGCTTTTGTTATTCAGAGAGGTAAATAAATAATAAGAAAGGATGTTGGTGTGTTTGCATATGTAAAAATGAAGGAGAGATCAGTAATTACCATGCCTTATGATTTAAGCCACCTTAGTAAATTGAGGAATACTTTGCATACAATGAGATTTACCCATGAGATAACATCATTCCATGTACACACCCACATGCACACACACACACACACACACACATTCTGCACACATCATGATCGCTCTTTCATTGCGTGTCCTGGAAATCCTCCACCCAGGAGAGAATTAATTGAGTTTGACATCATAGTCATACGAATCCTATGGCTATGTTAAATGGCCAAGCTAGATTCATTTAAATTCAACATGGAGATAAGACGATTAATTACATTATGCAGGGAATGAATTTCCAAGTTGTTTATCCCCTTCCTTATTTTAATTTTAGCTGGAGGATATCCAACAAAGAATGGTGTTTATATAAATTAATAATTCAGAAGAAACTTCAAACACATTAACTGTGCATCCTGTACAGCTCACACACACATGCACATACACCTGCGTGCACACACACACACACACACACACACACACACACACACACACACACAGACACACACACACACACACACACACACACTTTGCTTGCGTTTTCCTTTCGATTAATTTGAATCATTTTCAAGATAAAACTCTAGCTTTTTACATTACTATAGCTTACCAGTACCAGATTATTTTTTATGTAAAAGTTGCTTATTATAAAAGTTTACCCCTGTAATGTAATTATATACATATACATAGCATTTTGAGGAGCTGGTGAAAACTTAGGGGTTAGGGGTTAGCACATTCGCCTCTCAGCACTAACGATTCCCGGTTCGAATCCCAATCTAGGTGGAGTGTCCATGTTCTCCCTGTGCCCACATGGGTTTTTTTCCAGGTTCTCCGGTTTCCTCCCACAGTCCAAAAACATGGATCAAGGCCAATTGAATGCTCTAAATTGCCCCATATAGAGTGTGTTTGTGTGTGTGTGTATGTATGAGTGAGAATGTGCCCACCAATAGATTGGCGCCCTGTCCTGTGTGTGTCTGCCAAGCGCCCGAAACGTTCTCCCCTGAATGGGCATGGGAAACCTTCTTGCAACCCTAGTAGAGGATAAAGCCAAAGATAATGAATGGATGGATGGATATTTTAAAGACCTAATTTAACCATCATAAAACAGGCTTCTCAAGCATCAGGTGTCAGTTGTGACTTTTAGTGTCAGTGTTATAATAAATTTTTATGTTGTATTTTATTTATTGTAGGTCCAGTGATGGATCAGAGTTTAAGATAATCTATCATAATCCAGAAGTCTGAGGGTTCAGTTTCTGAAAAACTGGTCCTTGAGTGAGACAAAAAGGTAAAGTACTGTATATATGTAAAGGCCTTCCTTAAACTGCATATTATTGCCTAAATTGTATTGTATTATTTAGCACCTGTTTACTTTTTGAGTTTATATAGAAAGCCTAAATAATTGCGTTCATATAGTGTGCATTCATGCTGCAGATGATTTTTTGTGTCCTCTGAAATCTAAAATGCAGTAAAATAACCTAAAAAAAAAAAAAAAACCAGAAATGAAACAAGTATAAGACTGAACTCCCTATACTGCCTTTGATTTCATTTGATGCAATATTGTGCTAAGAACTTTGGACCACGCAAAGTATATTATAATGTCTTCAAAGTGTGCTTCATGTATTTTATCTTTTGATGGAAAAAATAAATAAAAGCATGTCGACCAACGTACATCCTAGTTCCAACACATGAACAAACATGACTGTGTTTGTTATTGAGATTGAGGTGATCAAAGTCCATAGTAACCATGTGAATGCATCAACATCACAGTGGGAAGTTTACAGAGGAAAAGCGGAATACATAAAAAAAAAAAGAAAGAAAAAGCTTGAAAAAAAGAAAAAGCTTGAAAAATAAATAAATAAAACTTGAACACTATATTGTAAAATGGGGGAGAAATAAAATGTGATGAGATAAAAAGTAAGAGGGAACTACTGTGTCATAGACTGCTCTTTCAATGAGAAATCTAAAAGGTAATTTCACGGATAAAAGGGACTCTAATGCATGGCTGTAATGTAGAGGGGATGGAACAAAGGCAAACTTTCATCTCTTTAAGCTTGGATGGAGAAAACCTTTGATGCTTTGAAAATGATAATAAAAATCTCGCTCTCTCCCACTGAATACAATACAGCTTCCCCAGCACTTAATACAGCTGCACAGGCCATCTTGAGAAGGGAAGAAAACCCTCCAAATTGTGACACTTAGGGTGCACAAATTATAGCCTGAACAAACACAGAAGTACAGGGCTTTAAGAATCTCATTATATCTCAGATTAGCTCATAAAAATGCTCAAAGATGGAATTTAGGTTTAAATGATCTATTTCCTATTGCAATACTGCAATATAAATGTCATAAAGTGAACATTAAGAGCAGATTTAAAGATTTATTTAATTGCACAGAAAAGGCCTGGATACATATGTGACTGATATAATATACTTGCTTAGCTTTTACCAAGTTCCCTTAAATATATGCATAATGTACCTTTTGTAGGAAAAGCATATTTATATAATTTACAAAATAATAAAAGTTACTGTAGCCAAATATAGAGGTATTGTTAATGTTACATCACACCTAAAACAAGTTTCTATAACATGAATATGACTTTATGACTATCATTTAAGGAAGTTGGTGGTTTTGTTTTTCTCCACTTCAATCTATCTCATTCATTCTTCAAACTTCAAGTTTGATATGCAGAAACCTTAATGAACTCCTAAAGCTTATATATTTGGGAGTGTCTCATCTAATTTTATTATCATGTTGTGTTCCTCATGCCCATCCAGGAAAACATTTCCTGCTGAGCAGATATAACCAGTACGGTGCGCAAAGCCATCGCTGGGCACACATGCACTCTCTCTCTCTCTCACAAACACACACACACACACACACACACACACACACACACAAACACACACACACTATATAAGGGGCAATTTAGAACAGCTTATTCACCTTAAATCCATTTTTGGACTGTGGGATGAAACCAGAAAACCCACACAGACATGGGGAGAACATGGAATCTCTGTTCAGATTTGGATCCCCAGTTCTGACTGGTGGACATGCTAACCAAAGCTAATTTGGTTGGTATTAAGGAGCTTTGATATTTTTGATTATTTAAATGGAAAAAACAGTAATGATTCTACAAAAACAATAACAATTACATCATGTAATTATCAGCGTTAGGATCTGATTCTTATTGATTTTACACGGAGTTTAAAAGCAAACTATTAAGGTTGTACATTTTGGTAAACTATATAATCACATTAAAGATAATTATTTTTGGAGGATTTAAAAATTTACATGGCACTAAAGTAATTTATATATTTATTTATTTTTACTTATTGTTTGGTTTAGTTATAGAGCGAGATACAAATAATAAAGGTCTTTAAAAAATCAGAAATGAATGTCCATTCTCCATCATGAAGGACAGTTGCCACTGACTAATCCTCTAGAGACATATGGTTCTGAAACTCTAAGTGCATTTCCCTGTGAACCCTGTGGACTCTGCTATGCATCAAAATACTCCATTAGCAGTGTAATGTGTTTAGATAACATGTCTGCTCCATCTCCTCCTCCTTACATAGTCCAAATTCTCATTTCCAATTATTCTAACTATTTCCTCCAAATGATGCATCCCACAGTTTTGTGTTCGATCTTCATCATCACCTTACAGAGCTGGAGGATATGGCTTTAGTTTTTGTAACTAACAAGAGAGAAAGCTAGTGCACCTTTTAAAAGACCAATTAGCAGGTTTTGTGGATCATTGCAGAAAAGCAACAGAAATGCAGAATGTTGCCAAAAAAATTAAAATGAGAAATAAAGCTTAATTGTAATACAAGCATATAAAATATTCAATAGTTGACTTTTAGAAAATGCAGGTATATTGAGTCGCAAACATTTATGACAATTTATTTGTATTCAATAATAAAGCACAATTTGAGGAAGAGTGCCCAGCGATGGATTGGCGCCCTGTCCTGGGTCTATCTGCCCAGCGCCTGAGACGTTCTCCCCTGGATGGGCATGGGGAGCCCCACCGCGACCCTAATAGAGGATAAAGCGGGAGATAATGAATGAATGAATGAATGAATTTGAGGAAGAGAGATTGATATGGTAGATTTTAATGCTATTAAAATAATTCCACTTGGGGAATATGTCTAGAATTCCTATGTTCAAGGCATGATCGAGCATGAGTAATATAATATGATAGTCGAAAACTTGTGTATGCCGGAAAAGGTCTGTGTGATGTCAGAGCGACAGATTTTTAAAAAAGTGCTGTAGTAGATCTTAGCTGTGGCGTGTCTATACTAATTGTCTTTGTGTATGTGCAGGGAGTTAAACAAAGAGAGGCTCGCAGAACAGTAAAGAGGGTTTCTCAGTGGCACTGTGACTGTAAGAGAGATGGTTTGGTGGACAGTAAATGAGATTGGACAGAAACCAGATTGTTATATCTGGTAAGCTGTGTTAGCTGGGTAAAGTTGTCAAATGACCTCATTTACTGTTCCAGATTACCAACTTAACCAATTTTAACCTTAGCTCTGACTTCAGAATTTAATTACATAAATGCTTTAAAAAATATTAGAATTTAGAATTGAAAACAGTGACAGGCTAGATACACTTGGCATTCTCCATCATAACAGTGCTTAAATTGAGTACACCAAACCCTGTTTATATGTTGCAAGAATAGATGAAAAACACAATTGGGAGGCGAGAAGAAAAAGTATTAGATGCTGCCATGAATGTTTCTGCTTTACCATGTAACATTCAATAGCAGCTCCGTACCCAATTGGCAGGTAAATTAGGTAGCATGGCATTAAACTGCTTGAGTGCTACCATGTCCAGCATGATCTCAACTCCCAATGAGCAGGCACCACTATTATGTGCTCATAATATATTTAGGTTATGGTTGTGAGTTGCTGATTTGCGGGGGTCTTAGCTGGTCCAGCTCCCATGCTGCACAATGGTGATATGAAGCATTCCAGCAGCACAGACTTCTTTAAACCCTAGCTGTAATGACTTTGCCAACAATGACATTAGCTGTGCTGCCCTCTGCTCTTTGTGCCAGCCTAGTGCTGCCTAGTACCTTTAGGCCAATATTTACTAGGGCAGGGATATTTAGCTGGGGTACACTTTTCTTGGACCAGGCGTCTGAACAGTCCTTAATCCTTCTTCTAGGCTTTGGGCAGACTGTAAAATCATCTCTCTGATCTTCTCGAAGTGACAGGAAGACTGGTGCACTCTTATCGGGACTTGTATAAAGCCTTTAATGGTTGAAATGTCCATGGTTCGCATCTATCCTTTCTTCCAGGTCTTGAAACCACTGCAGCTGTTTTCACTGGAAACGTAAAGAAATTTGCAGCACACATGCACAAACACACTTATGCAGACTGACAGACATAGTAACAACTGATTTTCAGAATACCACTTGGCTACCTTTAAGTGTCACCTATTCTATTGATATTTTGTTTTCTGTTGATATTCTTCTTCCTCTTTTTATTCCCCACGAAGACATAATTAACAAAACACAAAGCACATAAATCAGTTACCTTCTTTGTTTTCTTCATCCTCGCCTGTTATTCATAGGCTTCTATTTTTTGGCCACAGTGTCTTTCCAGATGACACTTACTATTAAAACCTGCATTATGGACAAAATATAATTACACATGTCTTAATTGTTCAATTCAGATTTTTATTAGAATATGATTTTTATATTATAAAAAATGTCCACTCATTGAAGTACTCTTCAATAAGAGGTCATGAATGCTGACATAATGTAAGCCTTCTAGAAGGCAACTCAAATCTGATTGGTTAAAAAAACCCAGGACAGAGTGTCAATCTATCGCTGGGCACACTCACTCCCATACACACACACACACACACACACACAAACAGACAGACAGAATATTTGGAATTATTTAATTTTTTTTATTAAGTATTTCGGGCGGCACGGTGGCTTAGTGGTTAGCAAGTTCGCCTCCCGGTTCGAATGCCTATCTGGGTGGAGTTTCCATGTTCTCCCCGTGTCCGCGTGGGTTTCCTCAGGGTTCTCCGGTTTCCTCCCACAGTTCAAAAACATGGATAAAATCAATTGAGTTCTCCAAATTGCCCCATATAGAGTGTGTCTGTGTGAGTAAATGTGTGCCCAGCGATAGATTGGCGCCCTGTCCTGGGTGTATCTGCCCGAAACGTTGGATGGGAACCCCTCCCCGTGACCCTTATATAGGATAAAGCAGAAGATAATGTATGGATGGATGAAATAAGTATTTATAAACAAAATATAATAAACTTCAGTCTGTAATTCAGACATTTTTAGGCCTTTAAAGAAGGACTTGAAGGCCCTGATGGCCTGCCACTGGTATAGGCCCTTTCATCCTATATCTGTTCCTTAACAAATTGTCTTCTGAATTCTTATACACCAAGTGAGTAAAGAGTAAAGTCTGTTTTAGCTGCAAAAGTTGGTATCAAACTTAATGGCATAATGGCAGTGTAATCTGACCCATTACTTTGCCCATATTTTATGAGTTTTAAAATCCAAAAGCTAACAGCTTTAAAAAAGGATGCATATCTGCTGTTTTTTTCTCTTTAGATAATTCCTAGAATCAAAGCTCAGTTCTCAGTCTTATAGATAAGCATTAATTGTTAAAAAGCTGAACTTTAGATTGAAACAGTCTTTAGTCAGCACTATGTGGTGCAAACGAAAGAAAATTGAGTGAATATTTTACATTGTTAAATTAAAAATCATCTTTAGACAGAGTTTAAAAGGTTTGCCAAAGTTTTTATTGAACCTGATATTAATAAAATAAACCATTATGTTGATTGAATGTAATGTGCTTCACAGATCTACCTAGACCTAAAAAAAAAAGTGTTCGTCGGCAGAGCCATGGATGAAGATCTCCAGGAAGCTGGTCACACCTCAAAAGAAACAGACAAGGAAGGCAGTTAGAGCTAATAATAAAGCACGGCATTTAATTAATAAGTAATTTATTGACACAGTGCAGTATGTGACTCCGGCATCACTGACTAGAGCAGCATAACTAAAAGAGGCAGATACTGCAGGCTCTACATAGATGAGATGGCGCCCCGGAACAGCATCATTTCAGCGCCACACCCCCCCATTAACGATGAGGTGGGTAAAGCGGTAAGTGTGTGCCCAGTGATGAATTAGCACTCTGTATCTGTGTATCTGCCCAAAGCTTGGTCCAAATTTTCTCCCCTGGATGGACATAGGGAGAATAGATGTATAGAGTAGAGCTGGACTCATGTCAAACTTATGTTATTGGAAAGAGAAGAAAAAGTTTTTATGTTGGATTTTCACACTCTAATATTGCAAGTTTGGGTATTTGAGAAACACTGCAATGATAATTTTATGTCCATGCCCTGTCTGACACTTTCTAACCCTTTGTAATTGTCCCAAAGGGAGATGTACTAAGGGCTCATCCAATTGAAAATAATGCATTATTTATTCCAATCTGCCAGGTCCACTCCAAGTCTGCAGCACAGTTTATAGATTAATGAGGTCATATTAAGATTCATCTCATAGCCCGGAACAGGCTGACTGTTGATCAAAATTAGATAAGACCTTCCTAGATTAAGCACATTTACTTCAGTTCTTGCTCAGGTACTTTCTCCTAGCACCACATAATGGCATTTTACAATGCATAATGCATCTCCCATTACAAGCTGCATTTAAAAAATCAAATAAAACCATGTAATTTTTGACCAAAAAGTAAGAAACACTCACCAAATGCATCATTATGGCTAGAAATGTCTGCTGTTTAAAGGCATTAAGGTAATTTAACAATGTCAAGTGGAAAAGTGTAATGGCTTTGATGGATTTTTGTTGCATTGCCTGTCCACGGCTGCTAATATTTCTATAGTCTTTTCTTGTGTACTTAGGCCATTAAAGAGTTGAAATGTAAGAAAATTGTCTCTCAATTTGTCAGTTCTTTCCCACTAAATGTTGTAGCACTTACTGTCATTGGTGCTGATCAATACTTAATAAATTATGATTTTCACCTCAGTTTAAGACATGGGTGTGAAACACCCACTCAATCCCTAAGGATCACGGTCTGATGGAGGCATAGCCGTAATTCCACTAAATTGAGGAGTTAAGCTGCCTTTCCGCAAATTACATTTGTAAATTCACTTGGGCTGTAACAGAACTCATCCCAATGTTCATTAAAACCCAGTCTAAAAGGATGAGTGAGACAATGGGGGTAGGAGGAAGCAGGGTATGAAGACTGGACTCCAAATATTGTTTATGTGCTGCTTTAAGCATCCGATTGCAGTGAAGAGTGTGGCATGCATGAAATGGTCTCATTACTGAATTATCAGGCATAATGTTAATGTGCTCAGCACCACTTTTTACAGAGAAACAGATACTCGGACCAATCCAATTAAATACATTAGTTAAACAGTTTAATGATTGCTTAACCATATTTCCTCTCAAAATCCATTCATTACAGACACTAAAATGCCATTGTTCTGTAGTTGGAGAAAAGGTTACACAGTTAGATTGATGGAATTAATTGTCCTGCTGGAGAAAAATGTCATGAGAACAATTAGATTTTCATTTTTTCTATCCTGTTAGTGGTAAAGCATTTTAATTTGTAACCAGACATGATAATATGCTGAAAGCGCAGCAAAAATATTTCGTATTGATTAAATGCACCAACTGCATGACATAGAGGCACTTTTTGCTGACATAATTCTTATATCTACCCAATTATGCCATGGCTCCTCTTGACAGTAAAGGTTCAGGAGCACTGCTTAATTTCCAAGATCAATTAATAATGAAATTTTTTTGGTTTTTATTTAAAACAGTGCTAGATGACTGTGAACTAGATTTTATTCAGGCCTGCTTAAATATTGTAGCGGCGATATGTGAGTGACGTTTGGCTCCGCCAATCAGAGTTAAGCAGCCAGCATATATGTGCGTGTTCGGGCTTTTTGTAGACAGACAGTTTATTGAGACCTACCGTGTTGCCCCAGCATCGGACGCTAAGATTGTTCGGGTGCTGGAGCTAGGAGGTCTAACTGTTGTAACGCTCGGTTCCAAACGAAACAGTAAACAGTGACATTGCACTATACCTTGTCGTGTGTAT
>JAFMOD010000933.1:1256485-1284610 GCA_019802435.1 Corydoras maculifer
CTAAGATTGTTCGGGTGCTGGAGCTAGGAGGTCTAACTGTTGTAACGCTCGGTTCCAAACGAAACAGTAAACAGTGACATTGCACTATACCTTGTCGTGTGTATGATTCCCACACCTCCACCATCGCACGCAGCGCCGATACCAGCCGACATTCTCCGATTAGCCAGTGGCCAATGCAGGTAGTAAAGCGCGGGCGATAAAGAAGCAAGAAACACGACAATATTTTTAAGTGTTGCTGAACATTTGGTTGTATGGCTGTGTTCTGGGACTTCCCTGCCATCCCATGAGTATACATAGAAAGCTTATAAGGAAGAGTAAAAGGAAGCCTATTTTCACCATCTGTGTAATGTTGCATTAAAATACAATTGAAGGTCTGGGGTCACATGTGACTGTATGGAAGAGATTCAGAATTTCAATTAAAAAAATTTTTTAAAAAATAAAAATGCTGTCCAAATAGAAAATCATTGTAAAAAAGAAAAGCAATTTCTACAGCTAACCAAAATTCATCCTTTTGTGTGTATTTGTTTATCTTCTTCAAATAGACAGGGATATTTAGCTGGGGTACACTTTTCTTGGACCAGGCTTCTGAACAGTCCTCAATCCTTCTTCTAGGCTTTGGGCAGACTGTAAAATCATCTCTCTGATCGTCTCGAAGTGACAGAAAGACTTGTGCATTCTTATCGGGACTTGTATAAAGCCTTTAATGGTTGAAATGTCCATGGTTCGCATCTATACTTTCTTCCAGGTCTTGAAACCACTGCAGCACTTTTCACTGGAAACGTAAAGAAATTTGCAGCACACATGCACAAACACACTTATGCAGACTAACAGACATAGTAACAACTGCTTTTCAGAATACCACTTGGCTACCTTTAAGTGTCACCTATTCTATTGATATTTCGTTTTCTGTTGATATTCTTCCTCCTCTTTTTATTCCCCGTGAAGACATAATTAACAAAACACAAAGCACATAAATCAGTTACCTTCTTTGTTTTCTTCATCCTCGCCTGTTATTCATAGGCTTCTATTTTTTGGCCACAGTGTCTTTCCAGATGACACTTACTATTAAAACCTGCATTATGGACAAAATATAATTACACACGTCTTAATTGTTCAATTCAGATTTTTATTTAAATTTGATTTTTATATTATAAAAAATGTCCACTCATTGAAGTACTCTTCAATAAGAGGTCATGAATGCTGACATAATGTAAGCGTTCTAGAAGGCAACTCAAATCTGATTGGTTAAAACAATAGGTTGATAGAGACTTATTCAATGCAACTGGAAAAATTCATTCTTAAGGCAATGGGGAAATGATTTAACCCTGACAACAAATGATGCTGAAATGTCCATCTATCCATCCATTATCTTCCACTTTATCCTCTACTAGGGTCGCGTGGGAGTTCCCCATGCCCATCCAGGGTAGTGCGTTTCAGGTGCTGGGCACCCAGGCACTTTTTGCTGACATAATTCTTATATCTACCCAATTATGCCATGGCTCCTCTTGACAGTAAAGGTTCAGGAACACTGCTTAATTTCCAAGATCAATTAATAATGACATTTTTTTTTGTTTTTATTTAAAACAGTGCTAGATGACTGTGAACTAGATTTTATTCAGGCCTGCTTAAATATTTTTAAGTGTTGCTAAACATTTGGTTGTATGGCTGTGTTCTGGGACTTCCCTGCCAACCCATGAGTATACATAGAAAGCTTATAAGGAAGAGTAAAAGGAAGCCTATTTTCACCATCTGTGTAATGTTGCATTAAAATATAATTGAAGGTCTGGTGTCACATGTGACTGTATGGAAGAGATTCAGAATTTCAATTAAAAAAAAATAAATAAATAAAAATGCTGTCCAAATAGAAAATCATTGTAAAAAAAAAAGCTATTTCTACAGCTAACCAAAATTCATCCTTTTGTGTGTATTTGTTTATCTTCTTCAAATAGACATCTAATTGTGGGTCAGATATTAAAAGGCAGGTTAAAAAAATATGTGGCGTGATGGATACATTGATGGATGTTTTCTGAATGATTTTTTTTTTATTTCAGAGCTTGCTAACAACTTCAGTGTTACTGGACACATCCTGAACAGGCCATTTTTGTTGCAAAGTGGGAAATTTTTTGGTTCAACATGGCAATATCAGATAGATAGATTATATAGATGGATGGATTGATGGATGGATGGATGGATAGATACATACATAAATACATACACACATACCTACAGAGATACTTACTTACTTACTTATTTACTTCATTGATCCCAAAGGGAATCTCACCACTGTAGACCAGTTTATCTACTTTATAAGTCACGTTTGCTCTGGTGTAGTGTTTTTTTCTTTGGAAGATGTCTCATATTAGATCAATTAATTTATTCACTCACTTATAGCTGATATAGAAGCTATTTTTACACAATGTCTTTGTCTGAGCTCATTAATATATATTTTTTTTCAAATAAATGAGTTAAAATCCTCAAAGACAAATTGTGACTTAATTGTGTGGAAAGGCTTTCCTCAAACATGGAAGCTGTTATAAATGCATATATTAATGGCTATAGATGTAGGATAGGATGTCATAAAGCTCCTATATGTGTATGTGTTTTAAACTTAACTGTTTGTCTACATAGTGTAAGTGAGATTGTTTATAACATTTATTAGAAATTACAATTATTGTAATTATTATTACAATTATTAGCAATTTAAAGCATTATATGTTGGTGAAAATAAGTTGATTCCAAGAGCAGGTTTAACAGAAGCAGGCAGAATATTGTGTATTGGGTGTATTGTGAAATAATGAATATTTACTGGCTAAACTATGAAGTTGTTATGGCTTTGTGCCAAAAACTGCAATGCCCCAGAGATGAGCTGTCAGTTACAATTATAATATCCCCATTAGTAATATGTGTTTAAACACAAATCAAATCATCAACTCTGCCTTATTGCTAGAAATTAACAAAAAAAACACGGTAACAGTAAACAAAAGAATAAACAGAACACATGAAGACATGCTTGGACAATAACTTCCAGCAAAGGTCAGGGTTCATGATTTTAGTGCAACACCATTCAGAAGTAATCTGAGAGCAGCAATGACACAAGACTGTGCAAATTATGTGCCTCCAAGCTCCTACCAAAGAAAATGTTGTTCAGCAGGCTCAAAAAGTGTTCAAATTGCAAAAGGAGGGATGAAGAAATAACTGCAATTTAAAACTCATTTTCACCTTTTTGTTGCAAGTGTTACTCTGTCCTGGGATTGGTGTGGCCGGAAAGAGGAGGCTATTCTCCCAAGAGCGGCCATGTGTGTCAGGACAATGGCTGGAAGCTCACACCAGGCCCACAGCGTCACACCTGCTGTGAGAAAAAATGACACACTTCATTCTGCTTCGCTGTCTGCCTGGCATTTCACTGTCTGCAAAACAAAGGCAGGAAGGGGAAAAATAGAAATTGCTTGGTCTGAGGTGAGAAAAAGGAAATATTGCCAACATGGAAGGCAGGACAATAACCTTTTCTATGTCTGTGCCAGTACACAGACAAAAAGCAAAACAGATTCTCCTTTTTAGTATTCTGGGATAAAAAAGACCTAATTGTTTGCATATGGATTGTTAAGTAATTATTAATTATTATTATTATCAGTATATTATTATGTTATATATAGATTATATCTTAATAATAATAAATAGCATCTGTACAGATGGAGATATAAATGTAGCTACAGAAATGTGGGAAGTTCCATACCCGCAAATTTTAATTTTGACTGGGATTGGTACATGAAAGTTGTCATAAAAATATGTGGTCATAAAAAGATTCCTGAGAACAGGGGTAAAATGAAAATAAGTCAATATAAGACAGTAGTATATATCAGTAGTCATAATCATTAGTATTAATTAGAATGAACATACATTCATTAATTTGCTGCTTATCTTGTTTAGGGTTGTGGGGGTTGAAAGAGCTTATCCTAGCACTTATAGTATGAAAGGTGGGTAAAAAAAAAAAAAAAAAAGAAAAGAAAAAGAAAAAGGGCATAAGGCATGAAGGTCCAATGAAGTTACCAATATGGGTCCTTAAGAAAAGCCTGTAACCCTAATTGCTCCATGGATGCTGTGGCGAACCCTGTGCTCATTTTGTCAGTTGCTTTGGATAAAAGTGTCTTCTAAATGACTAAATATAATGTAAATGTAAAATAAACTAAAAATGCCACCATTCCCAGAAGTGATGGTACAAAGGACTTAGCAGCTTAAATTTTGAATTATATATATGTATTTATTTAGCAAATTGCAGTTAAATGGCAGAACCATCTTGTATGCTCAATGTTAGCACAATTGTTATTTTATTTAATAAACATTAATAAGTAATGCTGTATATCTTATTACATTGATTCCCTTAAATCTATCACATGACTAATCAAAAAATCTTTAAGCATCATGCAATCTAAATAAATTTTAAGCTCTTGTGGGTTAAAAGTTCCTTTTTAGGTTTTGGTTATAAACATAAACATTTTTATACACAATTAGCAGAATTTCATAATAGGATCGACAGACGGTAGTTAAATATTTATGGAATCCTAGCAAGGTAAGGTAAAGAACCTTTAAAAGCTCACCCCAAGCATTGAAATTTAAAAGTCATAGTGTATTACCTGAACCACTGAACCACAGGTTCCATACTTAAAACTTAGTATTTACTTTATTAATATGTGAAAGTCAATCTGACCCTATTATACTTAATTATTTTTATAAATCATATCAATGCTACCTGCTATTTTTTTAAGTTTTATATGAGTGTTCTAGAAATAGTCCTCCAAATTAATCTCAAAGATGTAAGAGATTTGTTAAGCTAGGATCACAACTCCTTCACAAACCATCAGATGCAATAATCACAGCGTGAGTAGTGGAAAGTTTATATGTGGGAGACGGTCAATTAAAATGTGGAGCCAGACTAAAGAGGAGTGATTATGGCCTGACCTTTCACAGTGCATTAAAACCCTGAGCAGCTCAGAGCATTTGTTGCTCTCAGTGGAATCAGGGAGATGGTAGAGATGCATCCCAGCAGCCCAGTGAATACCGAATGAGCTGCCATACACTGTGGGAATGAGCACTAAAATCCAAATACAAACTGCTACCTTGATTTATGAATAAACAAAGATGTATAGAGCAATACCGACCATGAAAAGATCGCCATTAAACAGAACAGTTTACAGCAAACTATTAATCATGACATTATTACAAAATTACAGTAGCAACGTTTCAATTTAGGGAGGATTCATTTATTAGAGTAACTCCTAAAATGTTAGGTTTTTAAATAATAAAATCTTAAATCCCAGTGGCAATGAATTAGCAAGTGATGGCCATGTTAACCATCAAATGCAGATTTTATGTCACTTATAGTGATTTGTGCTCCACATAGTTAAATCATGCATTAACTAGTGAACAATAATAACTTGAAATGTTCTAGATAAACATATAAAAAAACAAGATAATTTGACAAAAAATACAAATTAAGATAATCTTTATACATTTTGCTGTCAATAAAAATAATATTTTGCATATTTAATATCATATACATTTTGGCAAATGACCATCTAAGGTAAATCAAATATAGCTTTAATTTTTTTTTTATATTTTAAATAATTTGAAGCTTCATAGTACCATTTAAATTGCTGCTGCTTATACCCAGATAAAAATTATAGTCCATGTCTCTTGCTTCTGTCTTTGGCTTTTTTGTTTAAGTCATGGAAGGTGATATACCCGTTGTCACAGGTGCCTTGGGCACCTGCCCCTCATTTGTGTTATTCATGGACTTGTGCCGAGCACCAGGGGTCGCCCTTCGTCGAGCCGGAGTACCAGAGACCGCCCGCTGCCGAATCCAAGCACCAGGGACCGCCCACTGCCGAGTCTGAGCACCAGGGACCGCCCGCTTCCGAGTCCGAGCACCAGGGACCGTCCGCTGCCTAGCCAGGGCACCGGGGGACGCCCGTCGCCATTCCCGAGCGTCAGAGGCCGTTCGCCACCGATCCCGAGCACCAGGGGCCGCCCATCGCCGACTCCGAGCACCAGGGTCCTCCCGCCGCCGACTCCGAGCACCTGGGGCGCTCTCCCCACTTTGTCAGCAGGGGGCATCCATCACGCCTCATCTCCAGAGGAACCCCCCCCTCCTTTCTCCGCGAGATTTTTTTAAAATCTTTTTCCTTTTTTCTCCTTCATGGTCGTTTCTCCCTTTTGCGCGACCGTTGGGGTGGGGGTATGTCACAGGTGCCTTGGGCACCTGTCCCTCGTTTGTGTTATTCATGGACTCCGTTGGGTGATTGGTCTATTTTGTGCACGTGACTGGGTGTCTTTTGTATTTAGTTTCCATATCCCTTTATCCCCGTGCATGTCTTTGTTTGTGGTATTACCCAGGTGTTAGTTAGTTTCATTTGTTCCCCCTTTCTGTTGGTGTCCCTACACCATTCTTAATAATAAAACCCGTTTTGTTTTTATCCCGGTGTCTCCGAACTCTCTTTCTGCGCTCAACCACGGTACAGTGCTGCGCAGTATCCCCGCGCAGGTTGTATCCGTGGGATCGTTTCACCCAGCGGACCGGTGTATGCAATTTTCTCCGCGTAGCCGTTCCCAGGAAACGCTCACAAGGTGCAAGCGGTGTACACATTCCTTCCCGCATAGCCGATCTCCCGGGGAAGAACGAGCGATCGCTAACACCCGTAAACCCGCTAACATCATAAATGCATTTTTAACGTTTAGAAATTATTTTATTGCTCATTCCCACATTTTCTTATTTACTATATAACATGCTTTAACAACAAGTAGGGATGTAAAATAAAAAATAATTTACCTGCATTTTAGCTGAAATAAATTTCATAACAAAGTGTGAAATTAGTATAAACCCAAATGATTCTAAATAAGATAAGCATTTTGTAAATTGCTTATATATTTTATTGATATTACAATATGCAATATGCAAGACAAAGTTATGCATCAAATTTAGATAGAAATGTGATTTTATATTCCAGACCAAATGCCCAGTTGTCAGAGAAGTCAGAGTTTCAGTTTTTTTTTTTAAATGTCTAGGATCAATTTGACACTGACCATGCAGGACCAGATCCAGATCTGTGATATGTGCAAAGTGTGTAATAAAAAAAATAATCATAAAAATATCCTTATAATCCTCAATAATTAATAAAAAGTTTTTTTTTATTATAATGAATGAAAAATATATATTTTTAATAATATAAAGTATTATCTGATATATCTGATTGAAGGACATCCAGATAATTTTTGATGAACAAGTAAGGAACTGCCATTGACCTTAACTGATATCATAAAGAAAATAAGTGCATCAATACAGCATAATTTAGCAGTTGAAATTAAAATTTCAATCAATACGGATTGAAGATATAATTATGTCATGCAACACTCAAGTGAGGAGACTGAAATTATTAGGGCCATGTGAATCTCCTATTAATGTGTTTGTTGTTTGTCATTTACTTAATAAATCTTGAAAGTCCTGTATTGTCCATCTAATTAAACTTTTCTTTATTTGTTTATGTTCAAGAACTCCCCGACCACGTCTGGGAGACTTTTTATACCGAGTACTATTGAATTAATTCAACCCTCAACACAATCCCTCTAATTTTTCAAGACTTTGCTTAAATAAAATAATTAAAAATGGTCTTATGTCACCAGTGTTCAATTCCTTAAAAGAACTGTTTTAGCTTCTTAGCCAGGGTATATTTAGAAAATGAAGTTGTAGGAGAAAGCAGTTTAACCTTAGGGGATTACAGCTTTACAAAAGCTGATTAGCAGAATATTGTTATGCAGATAACTGCTGCCGTTCATCTCTTTACTGTTATTAGAGTAGTACAGCAATTTTCTATCAAATCTCTGTATGTACTTTAAGTATGTGGGAGATTTTTCACTCATAATAATTTTAACACCACTTAGCTTTATTTGAGAGTATTTTACTTATTAATGATTTTGTGATTATAGTAATTAATTATTATTAATGGATTACTGGTTGGATAGACAACTGGTTACAATTGGTTAGATTACTCTTTCCTCACAGACAGCACTTCTAGCCAGAGTGGCTAAGCTGGGCAGAGGTCCCCAGTAACATCTTAACATGGTTAGTTTGAGCCTACCTTCTTGTATTGAAACTAAATTTTCCCTGAGTGCAAATGTAAGCATAAATGTATTTGCCAGTGTGTCTGCTCAGTGATAGACTGGTCTTTCCATGGTGACTGCTGGTACCCACTCTAGTAGGGTACTAGATCAGGTGACCCTGATCAGAATAACTTGGTCAGAAAATAAATAAATAATTTAATGAATGTTTCCTTAGTATATCATCCTTTTGTGGAGGAAGTGCAGCGCAAAGATGTACAATTGAATGCCAGATATGCTATCTAGCATTCCAAAAACTAAATTCTTTATAATAATAAATACCAAAAACCTAGAAACACACAGGACAGGGCATGTAAACTAAACTGATGACCTCTACTGACAGGACCTTTAAGTCACAAGGCTGGTTTCTTAACCACAAGCCTACGACTAACAAATATTTTGTGAATCGATATAAGTTCAAGAAACTGAATTGGGTATTTCTTCCAAACAACTTTGTGTTAATCTGGATGGTTTCATCATACTACAACACTCAATAATCTTTTAGTTTAATACAGACAAACCAGAACAATGTTTGTGAATCTGCAGTCTGCTGACAGATGTTTGTAGACTGTATACATCATGGATATTTATTTTAATTAAAAGCAATTGATAAAGTGTGCATTGTTAAAATGATAAATGATAACCAATACCATTTTTAAAAACTTTGTATATATTATTATATGGTCCGTTTTTTGTCCATGTCTCCGTATGATACAACTTTAACTGAGGTTAAGGTATATCTTAAAGCCTGGTCTATGTTGATCTATGCATTGTGCAGAATCTTTAGGTTTCTAATTCCTATGTCTTGTAGTTGTGAGATAACCCAGTCTCTGGTGACAGAACTCCATTTATGAGCAGCTATCCAGTGACATTCACTTTGTGACCTCTGTGTAGCATTATGGAGAGCCTGGAAGAAAAGAGGGCAACAGATCAAGTCTGGATGCTCAGCTTCACTAGCCACTTGAGAACAAGAGGACACACAGAATGCATGAGCCAAGATGAAAGAACTAGTCAGTAGATTTACCCGATGTATTAGCTAAGGAAAAAAAAACAGAGGAGGCCATGACCATTTTGACAAATTTCTCCCCACTTCACTGTCATTTCAACTGACAGGTAATTCATTATAGACTTCTTTGCTGGCGTATGGGTGGGCCATTCTTTGTCCTCCATACCTCCTTGTCTCAGGTGGAGCAGTCTGACTTGGTAAAACTGACACGATATAGAGCGGTGTTGATATGGAGGACATAATCAGTAGCGTTGAATGTAAGCTTATTACTGGCTGAGCACATAATGGGACTAAACATCTATATTAACATATTCTATTACTCCCCCTTTCATGGTAGTAACTGATATGTAAAAACCATGCATAATTATACAGTCTGCAATAAAATATCATTAGTACATTTCACATGGAGGAGAAATCAAATTTCACCCCACCCTAAATCACATTCATAGGCTGGGACCAGCTTGTACCTGAGGAGCAACTAGGGGACAAGATGGGGTCCAGGAGAACCGGCTCTAAAAAGATAGGAAAATATTATGCTAATGCTCCCCCCTGTCCTTACACTGTGAACTAATCAGTGTGGTGCTGAAATAAAGGGCTGGATAATTAATTCCGGAGTACTAGGTTATCGACTTTGACTTTTGTCTCATTGGAAGAAAAGAGAGAAAAGGATTCAGGCTTTTGTCTGTGTTTAACAAGACAGATAAGGCAGGCCTGTGCGCATCTGCCAAGGCCTGCTGGAAATTAAAGCATGGATGTGCAAAAAGAACTTGTTAAGGTGTAAAAGGATGACATACAAGCATGCTGAAAAAGTGTCCTTTTAGTGTCCTTTTGTCTCAAGAGAAGGGACCATAACTGACTTCTTTGGGCATGTTCGTTTGAGCAGACCTCAAATTGTGATGTTGCAATATCCTTTTTACACATTAATTATATTAGATGCAACTGGAAATTTTAAAATACATGGTGGTATACATTCCAGTGTTCAGGAAGGGGGGGGGGGGGGGGGGGGGGGGGGGGGGGGGGGGGGGGGGGGGGGGGGGGGGGGGGGGGGGGGGGGGGGGGGGGGGGGGGGGGGGGGGGGGGGGGGGGAAAAAAAAAATATATATATATATATATATATATATATATATATATATATATATATATATATATATATATATATATATATATATATATATATATATATATATATATATTTTTTTTTTTTATTTATTTTTTTTTTTTGAATGCCCAAGTAAAAATCTTGCCCTTGAAACTGAAATCAAATAAAGTGAATAAATCAATAAAGTTCATATGGTAAAACCCTCCAATTGTTTGTGTCTTTTCCTTATGGGATACGTTTTAAGACTGATTAACAATTTCCTGGTTAACATTTAAACACAAAAACAGATTTACCCTATTTTTTCTATTTTATATTGTAATTCATTCCTTGTTGAAGAGGAAACTTTATTCTTTGACAACACTGTGTTTGCTTTTCTTTGGCCAGATCTAGTACTGTTTTTAAAGCAAACCTTACTGCTCGGTTTCCTTTTAGTTTAATGATCCGTTACTATCTGTGCCTGTCAGGAAGAATGTTCTTTTATGTAAGCTCTGAATTTGTGCATATCTGCTTTGTAAAAGATTGTTCTTTATAAGTCATTCTAACATTATGTGTGAGAGTTATGAAGTTGCTTAGAAAATATTAAGGGATTTGTATTATAAAGGAATAACAGATCACTGAATAAGAATATCATTGAGAAAATTGGCTTAATAGGTTCTGTAATCACTATGCTCCATCTCCAGTACTCTTTTACTCATCTATAGTGTAATATCTGTACCTAGATGATAATTACTGTAGCCACAAAAATCAATTAGTTGCAGGTGCCGTTGCACTTGGAACTAGTCATGACTGTACCTGCACCTAATTGATCTTTGTGGCTACAGTAATCATCATCTAGGTACAGATATTACGCTATACATATTAAGAACCTTAATTTAGATATTAAGGTCTCTGCACTTTGTATTTAAGCTTTAAACTTAAAGGTGAATGATAATCTACTTTAAAATCTTTTGAAATGCGTTATTGATGTTTCACTTCTTAATCTTCCCCATCCCAGGCTCAGTTAGGTTGTGCTCAGTGCTCTGACAGCTTACCAACAGTGGGCCCTACTTTGTGCACCAATGAATAAAAACGAACCCATAACATTGTTGAACCTGCACCTTATTGACCGTTTTTAGTAGACCTCTTTCTATTTTCTCTAAAAGGGTAAATATGCATTAGCAAAAAGCCCATTTTACAAAACTGACATTGAATTTCTCAGGTAAGTTCTGGATTTTTTATGTCTGTGTGTTAACAGGTTTTTAGTTCTCTCACATTTAATATAAATCAGATTATAAAATATGTAGTTTCAGTCTTTAAAGCTGAGTCATTTGTCAAGCTGTGACATTAGTGCACAATACTAATGATCCTTCTGTAAATGCAGAACAGGAAGACATTGTTAATTATTAGCTATCTTAATTAATTGTACACCACTAGGTAAGATTTCAATAAAATCTTTTTTTTTTTTTAATAAAATGGCTCATCCCCAATTACTTAAAGCAGCCGACTCTAATTTTACCTTGACCCCAGTGTTTTTGCACAATTTTTTTTATTTGTTGTATACCCGTTTCTTATTTCAGGTATTTTTACAGTAATCTTTGTGACATTCAGCTTCATTTTAGCTGTTAGTACATTCTTGCTCTGCTGTGCACATTAATCCTTTATATTGTTTCCATTTCCATTTTAACTATATGGATTTTGTCCTGTTCTTTTTATTGCATCACGTCAGTCTGTCCTGTCAGGCTCATTTGTTTTCTTACAAGTTCTTCCACATTTTTAAAACACTGGTTCTCCCACATTGTAACATGCTGTGCTTTATTCATTTACCCCCCCCCCCCAAGTTCCCAATGCACTTATTTTCCATAAAAAGCTATACACACAAAGATATGTTGGTTCAATGCACCCATTCTCTAAGTGGTTCTCTCAGCATTTAAATTTAGCCTTTTTTAACTTTGCATGTTACAATAAAATTTTCTTTTAAAACTAATATTTTATTTTAATATCTTCATAAGTTAAACTAAGCTTTGGGTATTTAGCTAGGTCATGTTAAGCCCACAGAAGAACACTGTAAACCTGTTTGTCGTATGGCGGTTCCAAGAGGGCTTTGGCCCTGAGGACACACAATCAAAAGATGTGGTTTCCTGGATGCAGCCAAACAAAATGTGCCCCCAAGGATTCACCTGAGTAAATATGTGGTCTTGAGTATGCTCCCAAACATGTATGTGGTCCTAAGGTCACAGCCAATTAAGTCAGTAAGACCCAAGAATACACAGGAGCAAGTTTTAGGCCCTAAGGATGCACATGAACAAGTATGTGTCTTTAAATGCACACCCAAGTTGAGCAAATTTGTGTCCACACTTGCAAACCAAAGGATGCTCCTATTTTCTACATAGTCAAATTCCCCTATTCTTAGTATAAGTTCAGTACTCACATTCCCCTTATTAACTATTTACACATGTTCTCCTTGTAGTTTAAAACATGCCTTATCCTCATGTTCCTTTATACAAATATTTGCCGCAGTCATATTGTTCCTATCTGTTTATTTCTTATTTACTACATATATACACAGTAATTCTTTTATAACAACTTGATTTTTTCTTTTTTCCATTTTTCTTTTGTATTACCACCATTCTTATGTTTTGTTTTTATCTCATGTGTTTTGTTTTTCCTTATTTTAATTTTTTCCCCCCATTTCAGTCAGATTATTTTTGCCCCTTTGGACATACCTCAGTTTCAGTTTTGGTTCTTAGAGATTTAAGTTTTTCACAATTATTAAAACACAAAGAATTCTGACTCCTTTGAAGTTTTTAATGATGTGTCTGCAGGAATATAAGATTTCACACAGAGTTCACTAATTTGCTCAATGATTAAACAAAAATAATAATCACTACAAAGGAGTTTAAATATACAAGGCAATCAAGAGACACAAGACTCAAAATATTTGTCAACAGACAGATGCACAATTGACAAAACTGGTCAAACTATCAAATATGTTAGGTGCAATCTAAAATGTGTAAATTAGAATATGTCTAAAATATTTAATTTTTTTTCTCTTGCCATCAAAAGACTTCTCTATTGTAATATCTCACTGGCTTTGCCACATTTGGTGCCCTTTTGATTGTGTCAGACAGACACGAAGTGACACAAAGTGGCCTCGGGACCTGCACATTGTGTGTGACCAGCAGGAATTGGGCTTCAAAAGAAGAGCTCTGGTTTGAAGTTTGTCTTTCCATGATGGGATGGGAGGCGGAGAGCACCTCCACACAATCCCATAATCCACCGTCCACGCTCTGTCAAATGCAAACCTGTGCACGCCTCTCCAGCTGGGCAGAGCCAGGCTGAATTATTCATCTGTGCCAAGGGGTGAGAAGTCAAATAAGCCCATTTTGTCAGCAGTGGGCAGCAGTGTTGATGGGAGGAGAAGGAGGAGATGCTGGAAGCCGCAAAGGGCCACCGCTGCCTGAGTTCTAGGTACAACTTGGACACAGAGACAGAGAGAGAGTAAGAAGAGAGAATGTAATGAGAACACTTCATGCATTATTCAAGCAACGGAGGACATCTCACAAAGAAATACAGAAAACGGCGGGCAGATTTTTGACAAGCCATGCCTGCAATCAACCACACTGCTTTCCCTGAGGAGCACAAGGCAAGGAGAAGAGACAGCAGTATGGACACCGGCACGAACTAAAGCTGACGGCGTCTCAAATGAAATGACATTTACCTAAGCACTGTGCAGAGCTTAGCTGCGACAAACTCTCTGTTTACACCTGCTAATGTTGCTTAGCAGGTATTCACTCACAAGCATCAGGGCTGCTTTGCTGCTTTCGAGGCTCAGGGTATTTTTAACTGCTTTTTATTATGACGATGGCACTCTGTATTACCCATTACCTGTACTATTTACATACATTACATGCACAAAATAGGGTCTTACATCTGACCAAGCTAAAGGGGATTACATTCTGACAGGTTTGGAAGCATTAATGCTCGCCTAGCTAGAACTAATTCTTTCAGACTAACAGAGACATGGAAAAGCAGGAAAATAACTCAATAAGAGAAAAAAAAAGAAAGACAGAAATCGGTATAAAGACATTTAAAATCTAAAAAACTTAATTTTGGTTGTTTTTCTACGTTATTATCAGCTATTATTTTAGTTTATTCTTCTCAGCACATATGCAATTAGTTAATTTTAACAAAGATGTTTAAACACCTTCTTTTTGCTCCAATTTTTGTTACATTTTCTCAGTTCCACTTACCATAAAGATGGTTTATGTACAACAGTGCTTACTCTGTTACTTACCTTTACTCGGTTCTCTAATAGTCAGGACCCCAGCAGTAGCTTTCCCCTCACCACATTAGTGTCACTGCAGAACATCGCCTTTGAACATCATCCCTTATGTCCAAGTGGAATGGCCCATTTTCTCCAGCCATATGAAAACATGCTAGTAGGTTAATCATGTCCAGTTGTTTTACTGCCATTTAGCATATGAGTTCTGGGTAGAATTTAATGTCTTCCTAGGGTCAAATGTCACTTAAGATGTCTCACAACCTCTATGTATTTCTAGCAGTTTATTAAATAAAGTTTATTCTTTGTGACCAGTAGTGACTTTGCTGAATTAGATCAATTTAGAGAAATTTTCAAAACATTTCAAAATTTGCAAAAACCTTATCACATCACATCTCGGGGCAAGAAGTATTCAGTTAAATAATAAAAATAAAATTAAAATCTAAATGTGCCGAACAACCAATCATTATTTATTGATAAATTTTTTTGTCACCTTTTTATTATAATTAATTATTTTGTAAGGAAATTAGTGTTTTGAATTTTCTGTATACCAAACATGGGTTGGCTTAGACTAATAACCCTGGATATGTAAGTTAATAAACAGAATAATCTACACTTTATACAAAGTGGACTTCGTTATTATTGCAAGTGAAAACAGAGACAACTAACTTGTATATCAGTAGTTCTAAATGTTTTAAATCAAATGTCCAAACTGAACCTGAAAGCAAAACAAAGGGAGACAAAGCAAAAAGCAAAGAAGTAGCTGCTTTGCCTGTGTGTTCTTCAATATTCTAGCTGTTGTGGACACACCTGTGTGCATTTGTAGATGTATTTACACTATAAATGTTACATGCACATTTGTGTCCACCTTCCTAAGTGCTTTGAGTGATCATTTCACAATACATTGGCCCCCATTTACATTTGTCCTTGTTCACTCCTGATTGGTTTTTCAGGTTGAGAAATGAAATAGTATGTTTCCCAGAATGACATAAAAGCAGGACAGACAAAGCAGGACTTTGATTGAGTGTGGACATGGTGGAAAACAACAAAAGAATGTCTAAATTAATGCTGTCCAAAAGAGGTACAGTCCTAAAAGTGAGGAGAAAAGAGAAAACATACTGCAATAAGCATCTATTCCCAGTTCCTAAAGATGTGAACAAAAATGAATACAATTTCTGCATATTCCATGAAAATGTCGACATTCTGTCCTCTTTTTCTGCAATAGAGAATTGATGGTAACATACTATCGCCTGCTCTTCTAATGGGAAAAAGAGCCCAACTGAAATGTATCAGCATGCCATTAAGCGCTTCATTTTCTCTGGGTTATTTAACGTGGGCCATAGTGTGTGCAGCGTTCATCTTTACTGCCGAATAAAATACACCCATTGTCTGATAAATCACCTGCTTACACATCCTGCTTACACACCGGCACTGCAGCAAGACTGTCTCTCTTTCTATTAGTGTAAGTGAGGAGATACAGCTCCCTAAGAGACACACACACACACACACACACACACACACACACACACGTACACTCATATACACATACACACCTGTAGGCGAGGATCGAAATGAGGGAGGAAAAGTAAACAGTAAAGTAATTATTGCTGCCAGTGTCCTATAGATATGTAGGTGCTTTAATCATCCCTGTATTAAATTGCTTTTTAATGTTAGAAAATTTGAATCTGCAGAACTGAGTAATGAAACTGGAAAAGCTGCCGCTGCTCCAAACATCATCTTTGTCCTTTAGTGAAAGGTTGTTAAGGCAGAAATTGGAATTGGTACCACAGAAATCATCAAGGATTGTTTAAAAGGCCAAAATGGCCCTTTAAGGTAATGCTGAGAAGGTTCAAGGTTTTTTTTTTACATTAAATTGTATTTTTTGTATGGAATCTGCAGGTATCTGATGTAGGCAACTACTAGGTATGATCCACTAACACACATACTTCGTTGAGTCAAATATATAAGGAGCATGTAGAATTTTTTTTTAAACAATAGGGATTGCTGTAGACCTGCTTAGTTTTAAAGATATTTTAAAGCTTTTGAAAAATGACGTGTTGATTAATCTTTAGGAGAAAAGCTTTGATAAGTTCCCATATGGATTTTTAGTGTAACAGGATGTTTCTCCACACAGAACCTGTCAAGTGAACATAATTAAAGATTTGTATTTTTTGGATCATATTAAAAAGTGGTTCAATAAAGAAAAATGTCAACAGAAATCAATTAATAAAATATGTTATTTCTTTTATTTATTATTATTATTCCTGCTTGAATCAGGGGCGGGGCGGCACGGTGGCTTAGTGGTTAGCACGTTCGCCTCTTAGCACTAGGGATTTCCGGTTTAAATCCCCATCTGAGTGGAGTTTCCATATTCTCCCCGTGTCCGCGTGGGTTTCCTCCGGGTTCTCCGGTTTCCTCCCACAGTCCAAAAACATGGATCAATTCAATTGAGTTCTCCAAATTGCCCCATATAAAGTGTGTCTGAGTGAGTGTCTGTGTCTGTGCCCTGCGATAGATTGGCTCCCTGTCCTGGGTGTATCTGCCCAGCGCCCGAAACGTTCTGCCCAGCGCCCGAAACATACATTTACTACGGATAAATTGCCCATCTTCTACTTAATTGTATACTTTACAAGCAGAATTAATTTAGTATTTATTTAAAGTAATTTAATACGATATAGGGCTGTTTTTTTTTTTTATTTATATATATTTCGCTTTTTGTACATACTTTGCTAGTCTCCCATGGGACCCCCACGGCACCACAACAGATTTTTAGAATTGCAGTGACATTTAGATGGTGGTGGTATGTTAGTGTAGCAACCCAAAAAATGTATTCAATTAAAAAATTTCAATAATTAATGCTCATCTAATAATGATCTAGAAAGGATAATCAGATGTCAGTCTAGATGTTGATGAACTCATTGCTCATCGCTGGGCACACACTCACTCAAACAGACACACTCTATGGGGTAATTTAGAGAAATCAATTGACTTTGATCAATGTTTTTGGTCTGTGGGAGGAAACCGGAGAATCCGAAGGAAACTCACGCAGACATGGGGAGAACATGGAAACTCCAACTAGATTAGGATTTGAACTGGGAATCCCTAGTGCTAAGATGCGAATGTGCTGACCACTAAGCTACTGTGCCGCCCTCTTTAAAAATCCATGCATTATTAATACTATACTTTTCTGGCAGTTTGCATTACCCATATGGATTTTACTGTGCTGAACACTAAACTTATCTTTTATTTTGGAAAAAAAAGAGACAGAAAGAGGCACGCATCAGACAGGTGCAGCACTTTCATTGCTATGGTAACCATCATTTATTTTCCAGTTACCATTCTTTTTAAATTTGTGATGATGTACTTAATGACCATAAAAAATGTGGATCCTAGTTGAGACCAGTTGTGTCATGTAGGTATGATTAAGTCTCTAAAATACTGCATCCGTTCACTGTGCATTAATCTAACTTATTGCTTTACCTTTTAAATGTACAGTTAGATCGTATCCTATCTGTTGCTGCAGATGTGTTTTCTGTGTTGATACAAAAGTTTGGACCAAGTATAAATATAAAGTAAATGTCATATGTAAATGTAACAATTTCTTCTCTGTATTTTGTTGATTTGAGCAGACATAATGTTGTTAAATATTCTATCGTTGTGATCATCATTTACTTTAGATGAAAATTCTGTAAAACCCATTCAAAACATTTTGTCTAGGTGGATGAAGCAAAATCATTAACATTCTGGTTACCACAGGATTTTATATGTGATTTCCTCCAAATGCAACACACAACTAATGTTTATAAAGAATGGAGCCACACATATGAAATACATTCCAAAGATTAAATGGTTGTGCAACCTATGTAGAAGATTTTCTCATAGCTGCCAAATGGGAGAGAGGGGGAGACTGAGTAAATCCAGTTAAACCAGGTGGGTAGAAATGTTGACAAACAATGCATTAAAATTTAAAAAGGGATAGAATGGAAAAAAATAGATAAAGAGAGAAATTTTCTCATAGATGGCACCAAAGATATGGCTAACATGAAACAGATTTTCTGCTGGATCTCATTTGGTGAATTACACAATCACTCTAAAATATGTCTACACTTCCCAAATATTTTGGGAGTTCAGAAAACTGGGGCAGGACAAAGCAGAAGCAGCCGGTCATTCAATAAGCCCCTTCAGTTCGTAATTAGTAATCATAACAGAGATTTTACTTTTCTCCTGCAGGCTTGAGATGACATGCAGCAGAGAGAAGAAGAAAGTAATTAGATTGAATAAATGCTATCTTAAAAGTAGGTCAAGCAAAAAATATTTAGAAATACAAAACTGAAAAAAAGGGGGGGGGGGGGGGGGGGGGGGGGGGGGGGGGGGGGGGGGGGGGGGGGGGGGGGGGGGGGGGGGGGGGGGGGGGGGGGGGGGGGGGGGGGGGGGGGGGGTATATATATATATATATATATATATATATATATATATATATATATATATATATATATAGCCCTGGAGCAATGAGGGTTAAGGGTCTTGCTCAAGGACCCACACTGGTAACTTCAGTGAACCTTGGATTTGAACCCCCAACCTTCAGATTGATAGTCCTACACCCTAACCACTGAGCTAACCCGCCCCTATATATATAGTGTTTCTTTGCGTTTTGCATTTAAAGTGTATACTGTAATGAAGGTTGTGTGGAATGAAGGATGATAATGAAGCATTTTGTTGCATTTCCCAATGCTGGATGTTGTCTTTCCATCTCAGTGTCTACACACACACACACACACAAACACACACACACACACACACACACACACACACACACACACACATCACACATAGTTTCTAATATATATAAATGTGTGTGTGTCTATCCAATCTGTCCATTAATCTATATTTTCATTAAATAATCACTCTATCTATTTATCTATGCTGCCATTCATATTATTTTCTGTACATTCGCTCATTACATGAGATATATTTATCATTGATGCAATTTACAATTTATGCAATTTTTAACGTACTATTGAACATTATCCAACAACCCATGGGCCACATTTAGGAGGGATTTGCAGGGACATGCAGGGATTAGCTCTTCTGCCTCACAGCAAGAAGGTGCTTGGTTTGATCGGGTGAACACAGATCCTTTTTGTATAAAATCTGCATGTCCTCTTCGTGCTTGTGTGGGTTTTCTCCAGGGTCTTTGATTTCCTCCGACATTGCCAATCGGTAAATTCAACATGATAATTTGTCCTAGCTATTAATTATGCTGGTTCCAATCCCAGGTAAAATAAAAACATGTGCCAAAAAGGGCAGTCAGTATATAACTGTCAAGTCAAAGATGTCCCATCAAAAACAAGCAGATCATCTATCAACACATCAACACATCAGATTTAAACATTAGGTCATTAATTTATAACCAATAAGTACATCAATCTGTTTACTCACCAAACTCAGACACATTTTCAAAGGTTTTTTAATTAAATGACCATTTATAAGAAACCCCTGCCATCCACCCAGCAAGTTATTCTTGACTTGCTTTAAGGCTGCTGTCAAACTTTCCCCTTTGAAAGTTGCTTTGTTTACTGGGGGTCTTTGAGTGAAATCCCACAGGAGAAACTGACAAGCTGAACGGGAGACATACTCAACTGCAGATCTAATTGTAAAGACAGGTAATTTTAATGTGGGGATCATCAATAAAACTGAGCTCTGCACTTTCCCTTCTTTACTGAAAATAGCTTCTTAAACATTGTCATGAAAATAATAAAATGTCTGAATCTTAGCTGTACATCATTGTCTGTATATAAGTAAAATTCCACAGATTTTTGGAATCTGAAACTTCTGAACACTTAACTAATTCTATAAGGGCAGAAGTAATGGACCATTTGCACATTACAGCAAAGCAAGTTTTATAACATCTTGCTTTATAGTAATTCCCTGTTTGCTGCAATAACAGCCTTTACTTTTCCGAAAAGCTTTCTACAAAATTGTGTCCGTATGATATTAGGCCAGAAGGGCATTTATGAAATCAGACACTCAATGTAAATTACCAATTACAAATTACATTCTTTCACACCAAACTTTCCCTCATGCCTTTATGAATCTTGCATTGTGCACAGTCATGAGAAAACTTGGAAGCACTTAATTGTCCAGGATGCATGGGTGATTGATTTTATTCATCTGTGGCAATGGGATTGAATGAAAGACCTAAATTTGAAGTTTAAAAGGTGTATCCCAGTATAATGGCCCCAAAGTGTAGCCCTTTACAGTGTATTGACCATTTTTTTCATTCTTATATATCCAGTAATGGATGGAAAATCTTAAAAGGAAATGCATACAATAAGGGCCGACATCATCTAATGCAACAAGCTAAACTCCTCAGACCCACGATCACTGGCACAACTCACTTACTGGAGTTCATGTTCAGATAAATGGTTTGAAATAGCGCTCAAAAAGATCAGAATTAGAACCTATTAAACACCACATGTTTGTGTGCAAGTGAAAAACTGATGGAAAACAGACTTCTGAATTCATATTCACTTGCCTGCCACGTGAAAGTGCTCCTGAAAGCCGTCCAAGTAATGCATTTGCCGATCTGTCAAATCCAAACCGACTGCTACTGATTGGTTTAATATGGCACTAATCATGTCGTCCGTGCCCAAATCGAAGATTGGGAGGGCAATTGGGAGACCATTAGACATGGAGTGGATCATATGGCGTGCTTTGTGTTGTGTTTACCACCCAACTTGACAATAAATGAAAACTGCATTTAAATTCACCATAGGCTCGAAAGACTGCATTTAAATGACCTACTGGGACACATTAAGTGTGGTGATTGGGACAACAATAGATCTAACGAGCACGGAAATGTGTTTGATTCATTCCGATCATTAGCCCATTATCAAGACTCGCGACTCTAATTTTTGTTTATTTGTTCCACATGCCTCTCAGAGGGAGCTCTGTATTTTCAGAGATTTGTTGATTTGTCTTTCATTATCTGACCCTGACTCGTTCCGCCACACAAATCTCACGACCCACCGTGACCAGTTGCTTTTCCTGATGGACACTTATTCTGGAGAATTGCTTTTCTGCCTGCCTCTCAATCATTTGCTCTTAATTTAAGATCCCTTAATCTATTCCACACTGTGGGGGATGAATTATGGGCATGGACTGTTTGCATTTTGATCAGCTGATAAAAGAAACCTTAATTTTCTGTATCCTCTAGCTCTCCACATGGTCACTTATGACTGTACACATTACTTACCTACTCAGATTTCAGCCTTATTTGCCATGTCTTCCACTGTTACCAAGCAGAGGTAAATATTTAAAGATGGTATTATATATTTTCTTGCCTGTAGCATGGGCAAAAATGTGTATCAATATATGTGTTTTTATTAAAAGCAGTTTCAGCATTATTAAAGAGAAGTAGCCAGCATCTGGCATGGCCAGGAAATTGCGAGTATATGGCACAAATCCTCACCATCCTGTGGCCATCAAAAATGCTAAAATGGACAGATGACAGTAAAGGGACAGATGACAGTAGAAGACAGATTTTTCTACAACATAAATAAATAAATATAGACTGCTGACACATTCAGATTCATAATTAGTTTTTTTTTGGAAGTGGTCTGCCCTCCCTAAATATGCATTCATTTTTCAAACTCCAAATGTATGATCCAATTCAGAGCCATTTGCTAAAGAAAAAATCTAAGATATGTGTTCTGTCAACAGTTTGTGAATGCTTTGAAAAAAGAAATGGATTTTTCTGCTAATTGCTCCTAAAATGTGTGCTGATCTTTACACAAGCCTTGATAGGCAAACAAATCCTATCTAAACAAATGGCACACAAACACTTTGCTTCATTATTAAACACACTGATAAATGATTTAGGAGTCAGAGCTAGAAATGTCTTTACCAGAAGATTTAATATTCATTTCTCAAAAAGGCAAGTACGTACAAAAACAGGAAACGTATTACTATGTCTCCTCAAGGAGTCACTATTCTGTAAAGACCAGCAGAAGCACAATGTGCAAAAGTGTGTAAGATCTTAGCAAGCAGTGAAAAGTATTGAAATATCATAGGTGCAAAGGTAACTTTACTAATGTCACTATGTGGGGGAAAATAATGGATAATATTGGACTTTAACTGATTACGGTTAATTAGTGCACCAGACACAGCCCTGCCTATTCAATGGTGCCACGGGGAGAGAGACAAACCACGAGCTGGTGGGACGTCAACACAGCATGGCACATTTGCATGAGAATAGTGCTGTAAAGCCCAGTGTAAGTGTGCTGTGTCTGCAATAAAGCCTGTTCATTGTTGTGAACCTGACTATGCCCCAAACAATCCATATTAGGTTCTGCTAACACGTATACACGTATTGTGGCGCACACAAAGAACAGACTTGCACTCGGGTTGCTATCTTCAATGAACATGCACTTTATGGAACACATTCTAGCAATATTAAAACTCCAAATTATATGGCCATTCAGGCAGAAGGACACAACACACCCGAATGAGCAAAGAAACACAAGCACAACACAAACAAATACAACTAACATAACATAGAACACAAACCTTGTAAAAGACATAAAAAACACAGTTTGATGGGAAATCCGGCACCGCATTGTCATGTGACGGAGGCCACAATATTACTCCATCAGTCCATGCAAACCACTGATGCCACATTGCATGTCTTTAATGATTTTTCTGTCATTGGATTTGCTCTTTGCGCTCTGATTGGCACCGGTGCTGGTCCACTCTCCAACCGACCAACCGCAAATATTGCATAATTGCAAGTCTCCAACCTAAACACGGTTGTGGTAAATATGCCAATAGCCAAATGCAAAAACTTTTTTTTTTCTTTCATCGGCATCATTTGATCAATGTAGGTATTGTTACACTGCTCTGCTTACCCATGACGTCCCCATCACTGTGCACTAAGCAGCCTCTCTGCTTGAGCGTTTGCCTTGAAGAGTTTTTTTTTTTTTTTTTCCTGCATTAAGTTTAACACTGGTTAATGTGTTGCTGTTTCTCTAGCTCTTTCATCCAAGTGGGATTGCCCAATGCTGACTGATGTTCCAGTCGGCCAGCAACATATCCACCCTTGCTCACCAACGCTGTAACTTGAGCGCTTTCAAACATGTGGGTTTCCTTGCCACTAACTGTAGGTTACCACTCAGCATTGTTAGGAAAAAAGGCTAACTTTAGCATTTTTCTAGAATATACATTTTAACTTTTAATACTTTTCCTTACAATACCAAACTTTTGCATTGTTGTTTCCTCAGCAGCTGTCTGCTGACACCTTGCCATGCTGTTCCGAATAAAAGCCAGAAAGCGCTTAGTTTCCGGCATTAAATGAGGCATCTGCCGTCTTCTGCTGCTTCCTCCTTCAGGAGCTGCACCATCTTATTCAGGGTTCTTTCCACTTCAGTCCAAAGTCTCACTGTCCCTTTTTAAAACGATTGAATTAGCAGCTTCACTATTCTGTATTATGGCAAAGTTGAAATATTTAACACCTGCCTAAAGCCGCACACACACACACAACATTAAACATAAATCACATGTTTCTCATTGATGGTGACTAAACCAAAAAACATTCACATTGCAAAGCATTATGGTAAAGTACAAAAAAGGAATGCATTGACACACCATTAACAATCAATATGTAATTCTTATAGTCCATATGTATGTAAATATAGACCAACTTTTAAAAAGAAGGTTAAAGCACATTGACTGCTTTAACAATGCCCTTAATAAAAGTGAAATTTGTTGTCATACCAGGATCAAACAGTGGGTGTGTGTAGGTTATTTTTTATGCACTGATAACCTTTTTAGTAAGCGTATTAAACCCAATGGTTCTATCTAAATACATCTAAATGCATTTTTGTGGGTTTTTTTTGTTATACAAACTCATGTAAAAACCTGGGTATCCTTGATCCATTTCCATGTTTTATTGTTTAAATAGAAGAAAACAAGCTTGCATATGAGGTACAGGGGTAAAAACATGCACATTTTATTGCACAGGTTAATGCATTTGCTAAATTTGCCATTTGTTTATTTTGTAACAGGTTTATCACTCATAGAAGACATGCTAGTAAACCATACCACATTGCCAGTCCATTACATGGTGTACAGATATTGACAAACACATTCAAACACATTTATACCTCTGGGCAATTGAGTGTTTACAGTTTTTTTTTGGACTGTGGGGGGAAACCATCATTCCAGTGAAATACATGCAGACACAGGGAGAACATATACATTCTATACAGACAGGACCTTATTTTTTCTGTTTGAAAAATAGATTATCTTGCATGCTTATGTAGTTATTTTACCTTGCCCATCTATTTATGTTAAATATCAATTAAAATATATTTATTAAAGAATAAGATACCCAGTATTGAGTTTATGGAGCAGTCCAGCTTATTAAATATGCAAAACTATATACACTGCTGATTACTACTGACTATTGACCATTACGTTACACAAAGAAAATGTGGCCAGTGTGAATGGAATATATTTTGGGCTAGGTGGTGAATAGTTATGCAAAACATCAGAAACAACATGGCACAATTGTACTTATTGTACAAAGTCAAACATAAACTATAAATGTGTCATTGAATCCAAAGAAAAATATCCTACATTTTTCTCCTGTACAATAATTAGGTAATATAGCTCATAATGTAAAGAAGCCTGTAGCTCTACACCATTTAGGACAGAAAATACTGTGTTTTAATTGAAGAATGACCAGAAATGTCATTTAAATGACCATTATTAGTTCTCCTGCATTTTGTTGAAACATGCAAAATTATATGCATTATTAGTTTACAATAATATTTGTTTACAATGTATTTTGATAAGTGTTTAACAAAACAAAATATATTTGTAGAAACCTGTTTGGTTCATTGGTTATTTCATTAAGAATAAATGAAAATATGTTTCACTTATAACAGAACTTTTCAGTCCATTTCTAGTAGGGATTTTTTAATGAATATAAGTACTGGTATTTTAGTGACCAGGGCCAGGATTTTTTGTGCTTATGAGGTATCAAAATGATTTAGTTTTCTAAATACTTTACACCATTAATGCTACATGATTTTAAAAACATTACTTGTGAAAACATTGCTACAATGTTCAAATTATTATTACGTTTTTGTTTTAATGCCACTTGTTTAAACATACCTTTGGCACCAGAAGTCAATATATATTTATTTATTGTAGTTTTAACTTTTCGTAATTAGTTTACTATGTATGCTACTCTAAACCTGAATGTAAATGTATCTGACTTGTCAAGCCCTGTAAAGATGAAATTTCTAAATTTGACATGTACGATGAAGCATGTATTCAAGCATATAGACTGTTTCATGAATAATCCATTTTAATTTAGAAGAGGAAAGCATAAACATTTAAGTGTCTATTATTTCAAGGTGCTGAGTTCTGAGAGGTTTTAAAAATGAAGCCGGCAGTGACTCATTATCTTCCATTATGCTCTCTGATATGACGGTTGTCAAAGCTTTCATCAAGATCCACTAAATAAACGCTATCTCTGGGGACATAATCCATTTTACAGTAATGCGCTTTTTATCTGCATGCTTAATGTTTACCATTCGTTTTGTTCTATTTAATCTGGAAGGTAATAAAGAAAACAGAGTGTTCAATCAAGGCGACGAGATGGGTTTAATTCAGACAATAAAACTGCTGTATGTGGGCTCATGGGCCCAATGAAGTTCCAGAAAAACGCCAGTTTTACGACACAATTCCTTTCGGAAGCCGATAGAGGGCAGCAGATGAATGAGTGTGAAGAGACAAAGGCAGTTCAAAAAGATGGGAGATGGAGGAGATACACTGATATACAATGACAGCTGACAGAGAAATATGTTTTTCATATTCAAGGTTTGATATAAATGTGGCATTCTTGTGTCTGTGCAGTTTTTGTATGAAGCAACATAATTCCCAAGTATTGGTCACTATCCATATTGTTGGTTGCCTACAACTAGTTTATAACTTATTACTCATACATATTAGAAACTCAAATATGAATTGTGCCCTTTTATTTTTACTTGTTTTATTGCTTTATTTATTTTCTATTACTTTATTTATTAATGTTTTATTTTATTACTATAATTACTGTTGTTTCTTTGTTTGTTATTACTTATGCCAAAGCTTCTTGTGTACACCATGAAGAAACTGTTCTTACACTGTGTGTATGAGAGAGAGAACGAGAGAGAGAGAGAGAGAACGTGTGTGTGTGTGTCTGTGTGTGTGTGTGTGTTGGGGTGAAGGGAGCAAAAAAGGAGACACAGAGAGGGCACAATATAGAATTTTGTTTTAGTGTATTAAAATTTTTTAATTAGTGTATTAGAATTTAGGAATATTTGAAACGTGATATAAATTTACATTAGAAAGTGTAAAAGCACCTACATGAAAAAGCACTCCTTGTAGTAACACTAATAATATCACATATTTGTTACTATTATGCAGATAAAATCCAGATAAGATGTGAACTAATATTTATATACACAGTATAATTTTTAATTATAAAGTATATGACACATTTCCAGCTTATTTTAAAGCACCTTTGGAATTTATTTAGCAGATTTGTGTCAATGAACTTCTAAAAAAAACTTTAACTGTTAATTACCTTAATCACACAATAAACAAACTAGGAAAGTGATTTGGAGTGAATTAATTGTGAAATATCTATAATCAAAACACTATAGTTTTCTCAAAATACATGTGCCACAGATACTGTCACATTTAGTAACACTGTGTACATTTTTTACACGAAGGAACAACACTGAATCATGTCAACTAACATTCCTTGCTATAGAGAATACATATAATATATAAGAGAATGTAAGAAAAAGAGAAAGATCATTTTCTGATTATTCTTCAGATTATTCCTAGGTCCTAGGTCCTTTTTTGTGCGTGCTCATCTTAAGCACACACCTCAGGATTTCAATTGGTTTTAATATAGAGTACTAACAAAGCCATGGCAGATGCTTATTTTATTTATTTATTTATTTTTATCAAGACCTATGTATTTTATTAAACATAAAAATGTTTCCAGCATGATTCCAGCTCCAGCAACTTACATTTATGGTGAGGTAATTTCTTGTGATCTATTTGTTATAAACATTTTAGTGTTGCATTTAAATATCTGCATTTAAGGTTTTGATTCTGTGTTTTTTATTTTTTATTTTTATTTATTTTTGTATGTTGCAGAATAGTTATAATAAGTAGATCTATTACTAGAGATTTATTACTAGATAGATTTATTACTATTTTGGAGGTATTTTTTATGGTATCTTATAATTTTCATACGTGTAGTTTTATTAAATCTATTTAATTACCTCTATATGAAAATTTGGAACATATCGTTAAGTTCAAGTTCAAGTTCAAGTTCAAGTTATTTATTTATATAGCGCTTTTTACAACAGTACATTGTCACAAAGCAGCTTTACAGAATGAAAAGCCTTTAAACCCCCAAAGAGCAAGCCGAAGCGACAGTGGCAAGAAAAAACTCCCTTTTATGTTGTTATTCAAGGAAGAAACCTTGGGAGGACCAAGACTCAGTGGGGGACTCATCCTCCTTGAGCGGCCAGGCAGCAACAACAATGT
>JAFMOD010000933.1:1284829-1305502 GCA_019802435.1 Corydoras maculifer
CACCCCCCCCATTAATGATGAGGTGGGTGAAGCTGTGAAACGCCAGCATACACTGATCACAGATTACCCCCCAGCACAGCCAAGCCTGAGATCTACATCTTTGTCTACAGGGGATTAATTAAACGCAAGATTAAATAAATGTGTCTTTAGTTTATTCTTAAAGATTAATAGTGATTCAGAATCACGAACGGTAACTGGAAGGCTATTCCAAAGTTGAGGAACTATCGTTACATAGTTACATAAGAATATAAATCGGATCTATTCCCTCCATCCATTATCTTCCGCTTTATCCTCTATTAGGGTCTGCGGTGGGGTTCCCCATGCCCATCCAGGGGAGAACATCTCTTGCGCTGGGCAGATACACCCAGGACAGGGCGTCAATCTATCACTGGGCATAAATCGGATCTATTAATATTTTTATACTTGCCAAAAAGTAAAATGATTTCCAATTTTTGAATTGAAATTGTTTGCACAGACTTATATTATGTTTGTCTGCTGTGACAGAAGCTAAATAATAGTAAAAATGTGGATGTGGCAGAAGCTCAGTGGTGCCATTTGGTGACGGACAATGACTAGAGTCAATTAACACACCTGCTGGCGACGGCTCCGCCTTCCCCTCTAGCGCTGCTGCCCCTTCTGTCACAATGTAATATTCAAGTTATAAAACAATAATGTGGATGAAACACTAACACATTCAAAATTATTTTTGGCCTGACTGTGGTGCAAATGTAATTTTTTTTTTAAGAAGCAAAAAGCCTTTAATCATGGTAAAGGATATAGGGTATGCAAGTGCTCCGTTGTCTATTTTCTCCACTTAGCATATATATATATATATATATATATATATATATATATATATATATATATATATATATATATATATATATATATATATGGACTATCATAATTACAGAGTGTATTGCATCTGATTTCTTTTTTTTGTCAGTGCCCTGTTAGATCTTTTTTCTCTGTTGGTCAGGGCCATCACAGAACATGTAGAATTTGGGTGATGTATTGTTTATAGTCAGTTCTGCAGTGGCACTGATGCTGTGAGGGGGTTTTAGTACAACAAGGATGTTGAGGTTTCATTTAAACACCTGAGAGACACTGCTGGAATGAAAATAATTCATAAACTATATATTACCTGTAAAAATAAAAAACACTTGCTGTAACTCCAAAATTCAGCCACAGTACTGACTGGAGTGATCTAGTTTCAGGTTTTGTTCATAACATATTTATAAAAAAACATAGCTATCGAAATAGTATTGAAAATATTATTAAGTCGTTCAGGAAAACCACATGGAAACAGGGAGAACATGGAAACTCCACCCAGATTGGGATTTGAACCTGGATCCCCAGCACTGAGAGGCGAACGTGCTAATCACCATGATCAATCATCTCTGTAACTATGCTAACAAAAGGATACAACAACATTTTTAGAGCACAAACTATAGGTTACATTTTAAACTGGCTTTACAATCATAAAAAAAGTGCCGGAACATGTCATGTTTGTTTATTAAACTGAATGTAAGGTACATACCAAAACTACTATCTTCAAGCTCTCACAAATGTACTGTTTAGAATTCCTACTGTGGAAGAGGAGCAGTATTAACCTCGATTATTAACATGGATTCATGAATGTTTTTATTGCTAATAAACTGGACTTTCATAATGTCATCTTTTATTAAAATGTGCACTGATCACAGAAACGTTTCCGGTTTCCGGTCCTTCTAGGGCCCAAATTAGAGAACCGCAGTTTATAAAATACTTTGGAAAAATAATGTATTGTATATCCATACCATTATCTGCCGTACCACCTCGTGCTACTTTGCATATGCTTACCACAGTTAGAGAACTACTGGTCTAGAGTCTGTATTCTGTATTCAGTTAGAGGCACACCTGTATGTTCTGTTGCCAAGATAGCAATACGCTAGAAATTTACCTTTACCCATCTAATTTCGTGTCCACCACATCCATTGGCATAAATATATTCTTAAGTAACATTGCTATTTAAATTGCTTAGACAGAAAGCATTACAGGGTATAAGATAAGGTCCAGAGAGAATTTTTGGTTAATAAAATTTCAAGCTGTATTTTTATTGCTTCAGTAGACAGCTAACATTTTTAAATATCATTAATCAGACAAAATTAACTTAGTGGCTAAAGTACAGAATTATTAATTGAAATGCTAAGTATTTAAGATGCTAACAACGCGATGAAACCTTAGAAAGCTAATTCTGTATGGTTACTGTATGTTGCACTAGTTTGTTAAATTCTGTAAAAGTTAGTGCACATACTCACATAACAAACCCTGAAATGAACATACTGTAATGAGGTGATGTAGTGCTTGTAAAAAGAGTGATATCTAATGAACTAGTTTGAAAACACTGTTAAAGAGTACATCACAGATTCTCATCATCCAAAAGTAAAACCCTGCAAAACTGCTTCTAATAGCAAACTGGCAAGTCTCTTTAAATCCAGGTAAAGACTATAGCTGGAAGTCTTTTTCTATCTCATTTGCATAATTCCATGCATAATTCATGCTTGTGAATAACAACTTTTAGCTGTGGTTTCATTTAATTTGAAGACTAACAATCTAGCATTTGTCTTAATAATTAATTCCAGTTACACACCGGCAGAGGTTTTAACTGTGTATTAAGCAAATCCTACAACCAAGAATTATTTGAGAAGAGCACTGTGTGCATAGCATGATCTTGTTGCCATTGTTATAATTTCATAAAGGGCAGTAATTAAAGAGAGTCTATCAGGTGCATGGGTTGAGGAAATTTACTGCACTTTTGTTGTGTTTTTTCTGTACCTTAAATTCTGGAGGCTTTTGCGGCACACATCAAACATATCCACAATGCAAATGAAAATGAATCCCAGGGAAACAATTAAAATCAGTAATAAAAATTTATAGTCACTAAAAAACAGCATTTTAACTTGACAGTGGCAACGTAAGTTTCTGAAGTTTGATACCAATTTCACATTTTGTTTTATATTACTACTTGGCCTGGGCTTGGGATGAAAGGTTATGCAAATTATTTTAACTTTCATTTAAGAAACTTTATTTAACTGAATGCACCATTAAAATAGCAATCTGCCAGAGTCTCTTAATGGGGAATGATATTTATTTTATTTATGTTGCACGTGATACCCAAAACACATCCATGAATCATGTCGTCATGATAGCAAAGTCACAAGGACACTCCATAAATCAAGCTGTAGTATGCGCGATTTACAGCTTGTTAAAGGTCACAAAAATAAAGCCCCTAAGTTGATTTTTGCTGGTTGTAAATAGTATATTAACCTCTGAAGGATTCCAAAAACTAAGAGTGCAAAATTTTGACACTTTATTACTAATAAACACTTTATTACTCAAAATAATCCATCTTTTGATTCTGTGAAGATCAGAGGTATAACAGACCTGAGTATGCTTGTGGGGGACTAGCAAACTCAAAGACAATAGAAGTAATTAAAGGTTATTAACTCACATGCCAGAAGTTCTTCTAACGATTGGCATTCAGCGTGAAGAGAGGTCACAGCGGCGAAAAAAAAAAAAAAAAAAACTGACATGACAACAGCTATGTCAGCTAAAAGTTTGCATATATTTTAATTAGTTAATAAAGACTGTTACTGGGCCTTGGAAACCCCATCGCTGTTACTCATTGAGTCCTACCATGTGACTTTCTCTGCAAACCTATTTGTTATAACATGGAACTGGTATAATACTTGTATTTAGCTTGAAGGGAAAAATAAACATAAACATTTATAGTGAAGAATCATTTTCTTGTTATGACACAATCAAAATTTCATCATAAATAGGTTTGCTCTTAAACTATTTTTCTTGATTATTCATTTTTTAAAGTGCAAGAAAATAAGATGAGGGCAGCTTTAGAGGGAGAAAATGGTTTGTACTTCCCGTGTATGGCAGTCATTAGCTGTTTGAAAGAGTGTGGCGACCTTTCCCAGGCAATCTGGATTTGGTTGCTTTACGTGAACAAAAACATGAAGAGGGAAAGGGAGGAGATGGGAGACATGATGGCATGCAGGGTCTGTGGTCAGGCATCCTGCCAGTACAGACTGCCATTCCCCTCAGTGGAAGTGCACCTTATTCATAACCTACATACATCCCTGGCTATTAAAGGCTGGGTCCCTGCCAAGGCAAACTTTTCAAGCACGCCAGGATCTAATGCCCTTTTTGATATGTGGTTGAGAAACCACAGAGGGCTTCACCAAGGTCCACTAAACTCCTATCATTCAGGGGCAGCCTTGCACCCCTCCGGGTCTCATTCATTTCAAATGAAGATGTCTGCACCATGGCGCTTTATGAACCTTAAACATACTACACGATACATGATCAAAAAAACAGGCCTAAGAGTGCAAGAGGAGAGGCCATGCGAAAATGGGAATACACTGGGGGCTTGATTGGGATTCTGATATTTCCCTGTTCATGATGTAGCTGATATAGTTCTCAGCTAGGGTCTGTCATCTTTCCCGGCAAGTGCATCGGGCAGCAGAGACCCTTGCTGTTCTAGATGGAGCCATCCAAATGAAGTTTCAGACGTCATTTATTTTTTCTTCTTCAGCGCTCAGGAGAGGTCAGAGTCAATTTTGAGGCAGAACGCTCTAATAGCCTGTACAGCTGAAGTTAACCATCTTTAAAGGTACGCCCTTGTGTGCATCCAAGCATGCTAAGGAAAGGTCCATTTGACATTCAATATACTTCTTGCAAAGTGCCAAAATTGCCTGTCATCGCTCCAGAGCATCAGATGCAATGATGAGCAAGATGAAATGTTATCACCCTGTTTCTCTCTTGTAGGACCCAAACTCCAATGGCTCACAGCCAGCTCACCAAGATGAGATCAACTGAGACAGGGAAACAGGTAACACAAAATTAAGAAGAGGAAATCTAAATTTGTACCTATTTAGAATTTTAATGGATTACAACTGTATCCACGTTAGTTTGAAAAAAAGTGTATAAAAGATTAATTGATTTTTAAGCCATGTTATGTTAATGTGTTTCAAAAATATCTGCTAAACTTTCATATCATATGAATGTATATGTTTACACTTTGCCCTAAACACTTGCTGTAACAAACCTCCAAAAGCCCAACTACAATGTAGAATGTGGAAGTGAAGGTGGTTTTTAATAAAAACTTAAACCTCATGCAGAACAAGAAACATTGAACAACCCCGTTATGAGATGTTACATGTGCTATATGATCGAACACAAAAGCACTTAATAAAGACTTAACATGTAAGGGAATAGGAGAACTAAAAGGAACATGTGGTGGAAAACACATGAGGCGGGAATAACAACAACTATCAAACACAAGTAAAACAATTAAAAGTCAGAGGACAAAACAAACAAATAAGCAGTCCTAACAATTGCTACAATTACCATGTATTTAAATATTTAAAGGCATGATGGACCATCCGTGATCAGATGTTTAGTGGTTAATAGACCACTTTTAATACATTGTAGATAATAAAATGTTTGTGTGTTTGTTGGTTTAAGTAACACAATGATAGCAAAGGTTCATTCATCTTCAACCTATAATCCTTTATGGGGAAAATATTAGATATCATGCTGATGCATTTCTATTAAAGAGTAATGTTCTATTAAAAAAATATATATATATATATATATATATATATATATATATATATATATATATATATATATATATATATATATATATATAGGGCGGCACGGTGGCTTAGTGGTTAGCACGTTCGCCTCTCAGCGCTAGGGATTCCCGGTTCGAATCCCCATCTGGGTGGAGTTTCCATGTTCTCCTCGTGTCTGCGTGGGTTTCCTCCGGGTTCTCCGGTTTCCTCCCACAGTCCAAAAACATGGAACAATTTAATTGAGTTCTCAAAATTGCCCCCTATAGAGTGTGTCTGTGTGAGTGAGTGTGTGCCCAGCGATGGATTGGCACCCTGTCCTGGGTCTTTCTGCCCAGCGCCTAAGACGTTCTCCCCTGGATGGGCATGGGGAACCCCACCTCGACCCTAATAGAGGATAAGCGGGAGATAATGAATGAATCAATGGATATATATATATATATATATATATATATATATATATATATATATATGTATAGGGCGGCACAGTGGCTTAGAGGTTTGCATGTTCGCCTCCCAGCACCTCCCGGTTCATTCATTCATTCATTATCTCCCGCTTTATCCTCTATTAGGGTCGCGGTGGGGTTCCCCATGCCCATCCAGGGGAGAACGTCTCGGGCGCTGGGCAGATAGACCCAGGACAGGGCGCCAATCCATCGCTGGGCACACCTCCCGGTTCGAAATTCCAATCTGGGTGGAGTTTCCATGTTTTCCCCGTGTATCTCCCACAGTCCAAAAACATGGATCAAGTAAATTGAGTTCTGAAATTTGGCCCATATAGAGTGTGTTTGTGTGAGTGAGTGTGTGCTCAGCGCCTTGTCCTGCCAGGTCTGTCCAGCGCCCGAGACTCTCCCCTAGATGGGCATGGGGACCCCGACCGCGACCCTAGTGGAGGATAAAGTGGAAGATAATGGATGGGTATATATATATATATATATATATATATATATATATATATATATATATATATATATATATATATATATATATATGGGCGGTTAGCACATGTTCGCATGTGTTTCCTCCGGGTTCTCCGGTTTCCTCCCACAGTCCAAAAACATCGATCAAGTCAATTGAGTTTTCCAAATTGCCCCATATAGAATTGACGCCCTGTCCTGGGTGTATCTGTCCAGCGCCCGAGACGTCCCCTGGATGGGCATGGGGACCCCCCCCCCCGCCCGTAGTAGAGGATAAAGTGGAAGATAATGAATGGATATATATATCCCAGATTGGGATTTGAACCAGGAATCCCTAGTGCTGATAGGCGAACGTGCTAACCACTAAGCCACCGTGCCGCGATGATAATAATAATAATAATAATAATAATAATAATAATAATAATAATAATAGTGGTGTAGTGATCACGGTGCTGGGGATCCAGGTTTGGGTGAAGTATGATTGTTCTCCCGGTGTCTGCGTGGGATTTCTCCGGGTTCTCTGGTTTCCTCACACACATTAAAAACATGGACTCAAGGTGAAATGGCTGCTGTAAATTGTCCTTTATTGTTTATCTGTGTGTGTGTGTGTGTGTGTGTGTGTGTGTATGTGTATGTGTGAGTGTATAAGAGAGAGAGATAGAGAGAGAGCGTGTGTGTGCTGTATCTAGGAACCTATGATGAAGGACCTATGAAGAACCTATGAGGAACCCTCTATCTAGGGTGTATCTGCCCAGTGCCCAAAATGTTTTCCCCTGGATGGGCAATGTAGTGTAATTTAGTATGAAATTAAGCATAAGATAATGAGATGAGATTCCGTTTATTTAATTGGTAGAATTCCCCAGTCACACTCGAAAAATCATGTGGGAATCATTTCTACAACAATGAATGCTTTCACAGCCAAAATTAAATATTAATACTAAAGGTTAAGGAATAGGATATCCAGCGAGCTTGTGTAAGTGTAATAGTAGATATGTTCCTATGCAAAGGCATACAGTTCATAAATAAACGAAATCTTAGTGTAATACTCTTAGTGTAATAATACCAAATTGTAAAATTATTCTGTTCTGAATTGCTGTATGATTGTTCCTTTCTTTAATGTCAATGTGTGGTAGTACCCCAAACATATTTTTGAGTGCAAGTGAAACCTGGCAGCAGCAAAAAAACGTGGTCTTAAGCATTTTTTTTATAATCAGCTCCAAACTATTTACATTTCACAAACACTAAGACAGACTAGGGTGAGTGGCAAAGAATTATATTTTACCTTTGGAGATGTTTTCCTCAGCTGTGTTTATTTCAACAGCTTTATAAGTCCACTGGAACACCTGCAGGCACATCACAAAGAGAAACAGACTGTAACCACAGATCCTGTAGCAATAGGTGTGAAACTCTCATTGTAAGATTTCAGTCATGAGAAGGCTTTATTGGTGCTAACTTTCAGAGATGCACATCATTTTATTTCCACACAGTCACAGTGGATGACTTCATGTTTCATTTAATGAGGTATGGAAGCAAGGGACGTAATTGCATTTGTAAATAGAAGATAGCTCTCTTTGCTGTTGTTATGTGGACAGGTCATTATTAACACCTTAGATCATTGCGAGCAAGTCTGGTTTTCACCCTACACCTTGATTTGTGTTGCAATGAATAAACCAACGATAGTTAATGGACTGAGGAAATAATATTTCCCATAACATTATGTGTTGAGAAAATCTAGCACAATATAATCATAAAATCTTTGTATGATAAATGTTAAGACTTTTATTAGAATGCAGCTACAATCTTCTTACAACAAATAATTTTCCATAGATATATCCTAGTTTGATAAATGGCTTTTAAAGTTGTAATCAAAATATGTCATTATTACAGATAAACACTTTAAATGTGTGGGATATGTGGATTCTGAAATGAACTGTGACACCTTCCAAACAGTTGTTATGGCTAAATGCTTTGCTGTGAACATTTTGTAGTTATCCACTATATTTCAAATAGCACCTCTCAGTTTCATTGAATACTGACATCAGAGTCATCAGGCAGCCATCAGGAGCTCGTGACCTCACGTGACACCCTCATTTTGTCATTCAGCACATGGAGATTACGTTGCCAGGGATAGCACTCTGTATGCTAATGCAGGTAGAATAGGTTTCACACAGAGATGAAACAATGGATAGTAATGGCCTTGTGAAAAGCCGTTTAAAAAACTTTGAAGTGCTGCAAACCCATCTTCCATAAATATACAATTAACCACACTTTGCCCTCTATAAATAACTTTGATTAGACAAATTTGGTTCTCTCTTGTAAAACCTTCTACACAAACCCCTGACCTAGATAGTTGTCTCAGAACATTGCCTAATATCCATTAAACACTCCAGTCCTTAAATCTCATTGGCTGAGCCATTTGTCCAGCCGTAACATTATTGACAATAATGCACAATTCTGACCATTTCCTGTTCAAATCAATGAATGATGTTCAATACATTACTTTTCCAATGTTTTTTATGTACAAATTTCTGAAAACCTATTATTCAGCATTCACTTTAAAAATTGGAGTAGTTTATCATGATTTTGCTTTCAATTAACATTTTATGACTCAATCCTTGTTTTTTGTGTGTGTGTTTGTAACAATTTCTATGAAAGCAATAAGACACTTGAGGTTGTGTATTACTGTGAATTAATTACGGAAAAAAAGTTGTAAAAACACTCCACTTTGCATTGTGCCTAAAAACACCTCTTTCCTGTGATTTATTCACAATAATGCATGCGTTAGCAATTTTGTCAGTTTGAATGAAAAAAAAAATCATATTTCAAAATTCTCTTTAAATGTACTATATTTTGTACAGTTTAAATTGAAATATAGTCATAATTATAGTTACATATTATATATTATATATATACAGTATATAATGATTTAGTTCATATTCATATTAAAATGTTCATATTCATATTAAAAAAAGATCCTGTTGTAATTCAACATTCTTAACAAGCATTTTAAAAATAGAACCATATAATACAATACAATAGACACAATACAATATTGTACAGCCATACAATAATAGAAAAGGTAATAAATACTAATTATCAGATGATTAAAAACTAATATCAAGTTATATTTTGGGTGGTAAATTATTTTGAGCACTGCAGTGACTGTATGAGTTATGCTAAATCATTGGATCTTATGCAGCAGTCCTGCTGTGTCCACTCACTGTGCATTTTATTAGACAGACCATTGTGTGAAATTAGCTCATTGTTATTGCAAAATTTATGTAAAATCCTTCATCACTGCTTACATCATTTTAGTGGTTGATAATTTTTGGTTTGTTCATCAAACCTACTGCATCTGATCCACTACCAGTGCAAGACCACCACAATATCATCAGCCCTATATGCTGACAACCATCATCAAGATAATACCTATTCTGTGATGGTCCCAATCATTACAGAAGAAAGTGAAGTTACTTCCTGTGATGTTGCAAAATGCTGTTTTTGCTTTTAAGAGAGGCTAACACTAATGTTTTCTGTAAACGGCATGGCTGTGCACTACACTAAGCACACTATTTTTATTGACCCACTTATAATTTAAAAGTGAAAACTGAATTTAAATATCCATAATTCAAAGAATTTTATGTTTAAAAGAAAATGTGATTATTCACAATTAATTAGAGCAAAATGTGTGATTAATTGTTAAACAAGAGCTACAGCTTGAATCAAAAAGCTTGTGAGAACATGCAAACTCTACATAGAAAGATCCCTGAGCTAGAGTACCTGCCTTAGAATTTAACCATAAATTTAATCATAATGCAAGATAATTTGCCTTAATTAAACATATATATTCAGTTTTTGGTCTTCACTTTTTGTTATTTTTGTTTTCCACCATCTTTAACGTGGATATCCATAATAAATCACCCAGATGTTTAAACACTGCATCCACAACTGATCTGACTGCACAAGAAAATTAGGATCCCAGTCGGCCAAGTCTAACAAGCAAATACAGGCTGAGATAGATTTCTCCAAATTTATCACAGTGATAATGAATCTGTCCTGCTTAGAGCCCCCATTAAGCACAAAATTGAATTATATGATTTTATTAATGCAAAGAACAGGACACTTGCAGATTTCCAGACTCATCCGCTCTGAATGGGCTCGAGGGAGATTTCCGTATTCAGACTGAATCTTTCAAGGGTGAATAAAAGAAATAGTGGTGGGTCCCCGAGCGAAGGAAGTGATGATCACGTTCACCTTCAAACTCCTCTTTGATGTGGCAGAGTCAATTTTTAATCAGGCTGCATCAGGCTAGGCTTCATTTCTCCTTACAAAGTCCTATTACGCGGCCACTTTCTGCAAGGAGGTGATAAGGACAATGCTCTCCTTCTCCTGTTCATAGAACCCCACGTATGATGAGTCCCATTGGAGAGGCTTGATAAAAAAAGTGAGCAGGGAGGGAAGAAAGGTCATCTCTTCTCCAGGATTAACCTCCTCCTGCCCAACTCTGTTGTCTGGGTCTGTGAATGGGAAGGGGTTAATTTATGTGGATAGCACTTGTATACACAGTTCTCTAATGTTTAGGCTGAAACACATAATGTTTGGGTTGGAGAGGTGATGATTCTGTGTGTGTTTATGATGATGTGTTGGTGTGTGTTGCACTGGTACAAGTGAATAAGACCCAGCTGTGCTGATGAATTTTTTTTATCCATGCGCTGGCACTGTAGAAAGAGTGGTGTGCCAACTCTCAAGCTCTGCCATCGACAAAGGCTCCATACAGGCAGGTGAGGATGTGAAAAAATGTTTTTTAATAACATAAAAAACACTGAGCAAAATCAAACACACACTAGACATGACGCAAACAGACATGACAATAATGATGATACAGCGATTTTCCAGCAGCCTACTGAAATATCGGACATACGCGAATGACATCAATGAACAAGAACTACTGAATAATTAATAATGACAGTTCACAAAATCAAAAGATTAATTATTACCCCAAATGATACAGACTGCAAAAGTAAAAATACAAAGCACTTCCTAAATAGGAGCTCCACCTGAAGTATTGTTTGGGTTGTAATGGCCCGGGGTTTTTGTTTGACGCAATGCGTGCGTGTGTGTGTGTGTACTCTAGGTTATATTGCTTTTATTATGTTAATTTAAATATAAATTAAAACAATAATCTGCCATTTGCAATTCCCTCATTAATGCCCATCATATGCCATGTAACAGGAGCTAACAAAGTTTGACAGAAAATGACAGAATTTTTTTTTACAAGGTTATTTTAGTTAAATTGGGATTATAGTCCAATATAATTTCAGTGATTCTATTGGCCAAATTTGTGTATGTACTCACAATAAAAAAAGTTATATATATATATATATATATATATATATATATATATATATATATATATATATATATATATATGTATATATGTGTGTGTGTGTGTGTGTGTGTGTGTGTGTGTGTGTGTGTGTGTGTTTTATCAGCAAAAAGGTAAGAAAGAAGAAATGTGTTTCACCCATCCTCCACTCCAGACAGAGACCCAAGCAGAGCATCCTTTCAAAGTCTGCTTCCACTAATCAGCTTCAGACTGTGTATGAGGCTTTGTCTCAAAATGAGCATTGCCGGTGACCTAGTCTATGGGGTCATGTTAAAGATGCAGAGCTTCTTTTTCTACTAGGGCAGATGGGCTTCTCTCCTCCCTGCATTTTACAATCCAATCAGGTGCATATGCTGACTATCTATCCCCACTCTCTGCCCTTTTAAGCCTAAAAAAACCCAATTTAATAAGTGACGGATTACCAGAAATGCAGTTCGCCAGTGGGTACTCTGCTCATAATGTTCTTGTTAAAAGGACAAGACTTTTATTAACATTCATTTTCCATTCCTTACTATTTAACACAAGATATTATGTATTCACATAACGAAGGAACAAGGATTATTGCCTCCAGTTCATCTGCTATAATTTTTTAAACGCACACCATGAAGCGATTTACATTTCCTCTCAGTGGAATTTTTAAAGTACGGATCCTCCCCGGCATGGAAATAGCCTCAGCATCCATTAATAAAGAGCAATTACAGCTATCGTTTACAGCAATACTGGACCGCGTGTCATTACAAAAGTAAATGAGATTAAATAAATGAAAAAGCCCAAAATAAAATGCCATACCCCAGCTGTTCAGAGCATGCACAGTCAGTATGATCAGTAGTATGATCAATTATATTGGAATTGCAGTTATAAAAGTAGACCTTCAATCAACAAACACTTTAAAAGTCACCACTCTTTTATCTCAATAGCCAAACATCCCGAAATTGGATTAGACTAAGTAGGGGGGGGGGGGGGATTGGGTAAAGCAGCACTGCGGTTGTCCACACGTCTTGTCTTGATCTTATTTTGAACAAGCAAACCCGAGGTGAGAAAACGCACATGTGTGTAATGCAATTTACGTCAAGCCATCTTGAGCAAGAACCCCGGAGTTGTTTTCATTTTCAACACACAAAACTAATGCCGCATAATCACATGGGTAATTGTCATTCCTGGCTGCCAAAAAGCACGTGGTCAGACTACATCTTATTTGGGGTTCGCCAACAAACAACAGCTTCAGAGTATCATCATTTCGGACCACACACCCAAAACCACATGTTCATTAACCTAAATTAGGGAATGAAGTCAGGGGAACAGTGGCTCCAGTATTGCTTTCAAAAGTACTCAGTGTGGTGAAAATTGGAATTTGGGCTTAAGAAGGGTGGAGGAAAAAGCAGGGGGGTCTCAAATTAATCCCCGTACTGAGCTCAAACGAGTTAAAAGCACATCAAAAGCCAGCTTAACCTCGGCAAAAGCTCACCGGCTTCTTGACAACAACAAATGATGACTCCTCATCATTGTTTCCAAGGGAGCCGGAGCGCTTCAGGCTCCGGCTCACAGTCTTAAAAGCCTGCGGTTTTATTTTTAATGACTATGCCATGGATGTGAGGCTGAGACGTGCATGCACGCAGTAAAAAGGAAGTATTTTTAACTGTGACAGTGCAAATGACTAATACCACTAACAAGCCCTGCCTTCCCTCATTAAAATGTATAATCCTTGGATAAAGAAAAAAAGTCTATTGCTTCATGTTGCTCTGTATATTGCAGATAAGAGAGAATGCTATGCTTTGACTCCAGCATCAACTAACAGTCTCTTATTAACGGGGGGGGGGGGGGGGGGGGGGGGGGGGGGGGGGGGGGGGGGGGGGGGGGGGGGGGGGGGGGGGGGGGGGGGGGGGGGGGGGGGGGGGGGGGGGGGGGGGTTTTTTTTTTTAATGTTTTTTTTCTTTATATATAGTTTTATAGCCCTGACAAGTACCACCACGGAGCTGGTATAATTTGATTGGCGCATTATTCTCATTTCAGCAGAATCATTGAGGTGTTTAAGCTCAAGTTCAAGTTATTTATTTATAGAGCTCTTCTTACAATAGAACATTGTCATAAAGCAACTTTTCAGTGTTGCAAGCCTTTACATCCCCAAAGAGCAAGCTGAAGCAACAGTGGTAAGAAAAAACTCCCTGTTATGTTGATATTTTAATGAAGAAACCTTTGGAGGACCAAAACTCACCCTCCTTCACTGGCCAGGCAACATAAACAGCATAGGACAGCCATGTACAGATTGTGTGGTGATAAGGTGTCCATATTCAACAATTGGAAAAACTATAACAAATAGAAAACTGTATAAGTCCAATGAGAGAATCCTGTAGGACTGCCGGTCTAGTAAATATCCAGGTTCTGTACAGTAATAGAGTAATACAGTTGTAGCCACAGTGATTTGGCAGCGCCATGAATGAAGAGCTGACAACACCTCCAGGAAATTGGCAACACCTCAAAAGAAACAAACAAGAACGACAGTTAGTGCAAATAAAGCCCAGTATTTAAGTAATAACCAGAGTTTCACTGACACGGTGCAGCAGGTGACCCTGGCATAACTGACTAGTGTGACATCCTGCGAGTTTTACCTGCTCCTCCTACAGCCCGCTAATTGGCCAGCAGCTCTAATTGAGAGCAGGTGTAACTAACTGATGAGGTCCTGAAGGCTTTATAAGAACTGCATTGGAGAGCTGATATTTGATGGAGCATCTTGTACCCAATGGTGGTTTCTCCTATTCGTGTTGCATTTCGTTTTACCTGAGCTATATTGACTTTTTGATTCTCTCTGCCTAATTCTCTCTTACACTTACTGTAAGACCTCTCGCTACCTGCTGTGGAACCACCTGTGGAAACCACCTGCCTGTCTGCTTCCATCTGCTCCGGTGGTACTTACCTTCATGTCCTCTTGCCTTCTGGTTGCTAAATATGGCTGTACCTACCTGTTGGACCTGTGTCTAAATGTAAATGTGTCTTCTGTTTAGTACTACACCTTACATGAAACCCTATCTAATGTTCATCATTAAAGCACACTTACCGTGACATATGCCTCCTGTATCTGTTGTCACCTACCGCTCCCCTTTGACTTTTTGTTAACCTGATAACTAGAGCAGAACTAAAAAGGTGCAGATAGTGGAGACTAATTAGTTGAGAGGGCTCCCTGGAACAGCATCATTTCAGTGCCACACTCTAATGATGAGCTGGGTGAAGAAGTGAAATGCCAGCACAGACTATCCTATATCACCAACCCAACACCACCAAGTCTGAGATCTACACCTTTATCTAAAGGGAATTAATTAAATGCAAAATTAAATAAATGTGTTTTTAATTTACTTTAAAAGATTGATAACTGGATTGGCAACTGAAATGCTATTGCAAAGTTGAGGAACCATCAATAAAATATTGTCATCAATAAAATTTTGTGCTTAATAAGAAACTTAACTGGTAGCCAGAGTAAATTTGATCACACAGGACTGATTTGATCAAACTTTCTGGTTATAGTTATGTAGTTTATGTAAAGATTTATTAAAACATTCACCAGAAGTGAATTACAATAATGTAACCTTGAGGTAATAAAAGCCTGAATTAGTTTCTCTGCATCTTGGAAGCAGAGGATGCTTGGTGTGAAGGTGAAAAAATGAAGTTCTAGTAATATTGCTAATGTTTTGATAATTTATAAGATTTTTTGACATCCACATTTTAATTTCTTGAATGCAGTCCTTGAGCTTACTGATTGAACGAACATCATTAAGGTGAGCTGAAATGTATAACTGTGTATCATCTGCAAAGGGTACTAAGTACAAAGGGGTACTAAGGTACCCAGAGCGGGTAGGGTGGGTTTGTGGCTAAGGAACCAGCCTTGTGACCTGAAGGTCTCCGGTTCGATTCCCAGTCCCACCAAGTACTATGGCTAAAGTGCCCTTGGGCAAGGCACCTGACCCCAATTGCTTCCCGGGCGCCGGATTCAAGGCTGCCCATGCACATGTGCTCACTTCACCAGTGTGTGTATATGTGTGTGTTTTACTGCAGGGATGGGTTAAATGTGGAGGACAATTTCCTCTGTGTGTACACACAGTAGGTAAAATTAATTATTGTTAGTGTTATAGGAATGCTTGTAAAAAAAATGTTATAGGACACAGCAATAGAGGCAATAATTGTGCACTTTATATTGTATCATGGTTTGATGACTGGAACAATATTATTTGTAATTAATAGGGTATTAAATAGTGATCAGAGATGACCTCACTTTGTAGAACAATAGTTCCATTTTTAAAGTTCATACCATGTGATAAAATTAAGTCGAATATATGTTTTCAGGGATGTGTTTCACCAACCACACTTTGAGTGATGCAAATGGAATCGAGAATAGAGTCAAAAGCTAATTTAAATAAGTCTAGTGGGTTTTCAAAGAGAACATTGGAATTACCAACAATTAGGGTCTTGTCTAAGGAGACCACTATGTTCGAAAGAAATTCACCAATATCATCAAATTTAAATGAACTACTGCACTAGAACTTCCACAGTCCGTCCAAAGGCGGCGCAGCGTGGTGCTATGCAGGGGCGAGGTGCCCGCGGTAGGAATGAGCGAGCCAGACAACCAGGTAAGCAGCAGGGAGGTGTTTAATAAATAAAAAGCGTAAACCAAAACCACGATGCTGAACAAAACCATTGCAGTTACACCAACAAATGTAACATTAGTAATGCTGGCCTGCTGATTCAGGGAGCATGCGCTATTTAAATGTAGTCAGCAGGCCGCATGTGACTAGGTAGGACCCAATCCCAGGACTCGGGAATGGGCCCTACCTACGGGAACACCGAACGGTCAAAACCCAAATAAAGAAACCAGGGAGGAGTGACCTAGCACTCCCAAGTCTGACAGAACTCTGTCACTGCAGAACGGCAAAACTTTATTTATTTATTTTTTTTACAGATAGGCAGAATTGTAATAATAAACATAAAAAGATAATGGAATCAGAAGTCTGATTCTTTAGAAGGTGCTGATTAATTTTCATTAACAGCATATCACTGATGGGTATCATTTGAGGCAAAATATACTGAAATTCATCATGAAGCAGTCTTGCTCAAAAAAAAAAGAGTACAAATCAGCATCAGAAAGATTCAGGTCAGAATCCCCTATTGAGTATGCTTGTGATGGGAGCACCAATGATAAACTCATTAAACATTATTAGAAAAAAAATGGAAAACTGCCTTTCTTGTACAGTGGCCTAGATTTTTCAAGTAAAATTACTTCGCTGAACCCATGTTCAGTGATTGGTCAGTAGTTTTTAGTGATGAATTCACTTTCTAGAGCTGCAGGAAAGATCAAAGAGAACACAAAACTACTACTACTTGCTAGTTACAAATGCAACACCATCCATCCATCCATTATCTTCTGCTTTATCCTATATTAGGGTCGCCATGCCCATCCAGGGGAGAACGTTTTGGGCACTGGGCAGATACACCCAGGACAGGGTGCCAATCTATCACTGGGCACACACTCACTCTATCACACAGACACGCACACATACACACTCTATATACCCAGCCACCTCCATCAGCTCGACTGGGGGAACCCCGAGGTGGTCTCAGACCAGCTGAGAGATATAATCCCTCCAGCATGTCCTGGGTCTTCCCCAGGGACTCCTCCCAGCTGGACTTGCCTGAAACATCTCCCTAGGAAGGCACCCAGGAGGCATCCTTACCAAATGCCCGAACCACCTCAACTGGCTCCTTTCGATGCAGAGGAGTAGCGGCTCCACTCCGAGCCTCTCCCGGATGACCAAGCTTCTTACCCTATCGCTTCATCCCAGCCGCTTCACACTCGGCTACAAACCAATCCAGTAAGAGCTGAAGTTCGTAGCCTGATGATGCTAACAGGACTACATCGTCTGCAAACAGCAGCGACATGATCCTCAGATCACCAAACTGGACACTCTCCATCCTCTAAGTGCGCCTAGAAATTCTGTCCATATAAATTATAAACAGAACTGGTGACAAAGGACAGCCCTGACAGAGTCCAACCCTCACTGGAAACAAGTCTGTCTTACTGCCGGTAATGCGAAACAAGCTCCTGTTTCACAAATACAGGGACTGAATGGCCCGTAGTGAGGGGCCATGTACCCCATACTCACTAAGCACCTCCCACAAAATAACCCGAGGGACACAGTCGAAAGCCTTCTCCAGATCCACAAAACACATGTAGACTGGTTGGGCAAACTCCCATGAACCCTCGAGGATCCTGGAGAGAGTGAAGAGCTGGTCCAGTGTTCCACGACTAGGACGAAAACCACACTGCTCCTCCTGAATCCGAGGTTTCAGTTGGACTCTCTTCTCTAGTACCCCTGCATAGACTGCCGGGGAGGCTGAGGAGTGTAATTCCCCTGTAGCTGGAACACACAAAAAGAGGCACCACCACCCCCGTCTGTCAGTCCAGAGGCACTGCCCCCGATGACCATGCAATGTTGAAAAGGCGCGTCAGCCAAGACTGCTCCACAAAATCCAGAGCTTTGAGGAACCCCGGGCGGATCTCATCCACCCCTGAAGCCCTGCCACCAAGGGACCCTCTGACTACCTTAGCGACTTCAGCCACAGTGGTGGACAAGCCTCCTCCCGGGTCCACCAGGACATATTGGTGGGATTGAGAAGGTCTTTGAAGTATTCCTTCCACCGCCTATTGACGTCCCCAGTCGAAGTCAACAGTGCACCATCTCCACAATATACAGTGTTAATGGCACACTGCTTTCCCCTACTGAGTCGCCAGACAGTTTGCCAGACTCTTCTTAAAGCCGACCAAAAGTCTCACCGACTTTTGCCTCTGCGAGGCACAAAGTCGTAAATCGCTTGGCCTGTCAGTACCGGTCAGGTGCTTCTGGAGTCCCACAAGCCAACCATGCCTGATACGACTACTTCTTCAGCTTGACGGCATCCCTTACACGGGGTGACCACCACCGTGTTCAAGGGTTACCGCCACGACAGGCACTAACTTGCGACCACAGCTCCTCTCTGCCGCCTCAACAATAGAGGAACGGAACATGGCCCATTCAGACTCAATGTCCCCTACCTCCTCCGGAATGTGGTTGAAGCTCTGACGGAGGTGAGAGTTGAACATCCGTCTGACAGGTTCTTCTGCCAGACGTTCCCAGCAACCCTCCCTATACATTTAGGTCTGCCTGGTCTGACCGGCATCTTCCTCCGGCACCTGATCCAACTCACCACCAGGTGGTGATCAGTTGACAGCTCAGCTCCTCTCTTCACCCGAGTGTCCAATTCACATGGCCTCAAGTCCAATGACATTGTTGATTTGACACAGCTACAAAGTCGATTTGACACAGCTACAAAGTCCACTTATGGACACCCTTGTGCTCGAACATGGTGTTTGTGATGAACAGAAGTCCAACAACAGAAGTTTGCACAGAAATCCAACAACTGAACTCCGCTCGGGTTCAGATCAGAGTTCCTCCCAATCACACCTCTCCAGGTCTCACTGTCATTGCCCACATGAGCGTTGAAGTCCCTCAGTAGGACTACAGAGTCTCCAAGGGGAGCACTTTCCAGTACCCCCCCCCCCACAGACTCCAAGAAGGCTGGGTGCTCTGAACTGCCATTCGGCGCATAAGCGCACACAACCATCAGTACCCATTCCCCAGCCCGAAGGTGTAGGGAAGCTACCCTCTCATCCACCAGAGAAAACCCCAACATGCACGCGTCAGGCCGGGGGACCACGAGAAAGCCCACACCTGCCCGACGCCTCTCGCCATGGCCAACTCCATAAAAGAACAAAGTCCAGCCCCTCTTAAGGAGATTGGACCCAGAACCCGAGCTGTGTGTTGAGGTAAGCCCGACTATATCTAGCCAGTATCTCTCAACCACCCGCACCAGCTCAGGCTCCTTCCCCGCTAGTAAAGTAACGTTTCAAGTTCCGAAAGCCAATTTCAGCAACCAAGGATCGCGACGCCCAGGCCCATGCCTCCAGCCACCGCCCGATCCACACAGCACCGACCCCCTATTACTACCCCCGCACAGGTGGTGAGCCCATTTGAGGGGGAACCCATGTAGCTCCTTCGGGCTGGGCCTGGTCGGGCACCGTGGGAAATTATGCAACCACCAGACCCGATCTGTCCCGATAACCCTAAATCGGGAAGGGTACATGTGTTCCTGGTGTTTCTTTTCATAGGGGTTTAACTATTTTAACTATTTTAACTAATTTAACTATTGTCCCACTAAGTGAGGTCATCTCTGATCACTATTTGATAACCTACGATTTAGAAATTGATATTGATCCAGTCATTAAACCACAATACGCTATGAAGCGTACAATCATTCCCTCTACTGCTACGTCATTCCTACAACATTTACCCGAATCAAACTTTAAACCAGCATCAGGACCCGATGAACTTGAAAACACAGCGGAATACCTTAAACACGTGTTTTCTGCAACTTTAGACAGTGTCGCTCCACTTAAACTAAAAAGGATTAAAGATAAAAGGCTCGTTCCATGGTTTAATGATCAAACACGTGACCTAAAACAAACCACTAGAACCATAGAGCGTAAATGGAGACAAACTAAATTAGAGGTATTTAGGGTCGCATGGAAGGACAGTATGACTGAGTACAAACATGCACTCAATGCAGCGAAGACTAAATATTATTCTGAACTAATAGAAAACAACAAAAACAACCAAAGATTCCTCTTTAGCACCATTGCCAAATTAACTCGAAGTGCTAC
>JAFMOD010000933.1:1312088-1327441 GCA_019802435.1 Corydoras maculifer
AGTTGACCTGGGGGGCGATAGATGACAAGAAAATGACATTTAACCGGTTCAGTGATAGTCAGTGCATGGAATTCGAATGAGACAGTGTTTGATAAAAGTGTAAGAGGAGAGAATTTCCATTTGTGGGTGATAAGCAAACCTGTACCACCTCCTCTTTTGCCGATGCGAGGGGAGTGAGAGAAGTGGAAATTAGTTGAAAGGGCAGCTGGTGTTGCGGAGTGCGCAGTAAGAGACAGTAAGGATTTGTGGTTTATGTTTATGTTTATTAAAATAAATATAATAAACTTAATATAAAATACCTTTAGAAACATTCCTACATAACACGTATAGTGTTAAACAATACCTTGGTTATCACATGACCTCTACAACTCATAACATACATATACCATACTTCAGCTGTACATATCATAATAATAATAATAATAATAATAATAATAATAATAATAATAATAATAATAATTATTATTATTATTATTATTATTATTATTATTATTATTATTATTATTATATCATTATTATTATTATTATTATAATTTATATATTATTATTATTATTATTATTATTATTATTATTATTATTATTATTGTCAAAATAATATAATTTCTAATAATATAAGTTATTCTAAGGACTTCCTAATTATTTCCAATAATTTTAATGGGCAGAAATGGGACAGGGGGCCAATCTGTTGCTGGGTAATTACACACAGACACACACTATATAGGGGCAGTTTAGATAGAAGCAGCCTGTTCACCTTAAATGCCACCCAAATCCCTATAATATATGTAAATAATGTGGCTGAAGATAAAATAAATTCTTTAATTAAATACTAATAAAATCTGTTTGAAGGAAACAAGTAGCATTAGATAATAAAACAGTTGTAAACAGGGATATTACTGCTCATTGAAAAGCACTAGACATGTTGTTTTCTCGTGTTTGTTGTGAAAGTAGCTACAACTGGTTTATTCTTTTCTCTCCAAGATGCAGAAAAACTAATTCATGCTTTTATTACCTCAAGGTTAGGTTATTGTAATTTACTTCTGACAGGATGTTCTAATAAATCATTACATAAATTACGACTTGTGCAAAATGCTGCAGCTAGAGTTTTAACTAAAACCAGAAAGTTTGATTATATCAGTCCTGTGTTATCAAACTTGCACTGGCTACGAGTTAAGTTTCATACTGAGTACAACATTTTATTGATAACATATAAAATTCTACATTATCAGGCTCCACAGTATCTGAGTGAGCTGATTTAATTGTATAAGCCATCATGTAATCGCAGATCTCAAGATGCTGGTTTACTCTTAGCTCCTAGAATAAATAAAATTACTCCTGGTGGAGGAGCGTTCTTCCACAAGGCTCCTCAACTTTGGAATAGCCTTTCAGTTACTGTTCATGATTCTGAATCATTATTAATATTTAAAAGTAAATTAAAAACATTTATTTAACCTTGCGTTTAATTAATCCCCTGTAGATAAAGGTGTAGATCTCAGGCTTGGCTAAATTGGGTTGGTAATCTGTGATCAGTGTGTGCTGGGATTTTACCTCTTCACCCAACTCATCATTAATGGGGGGTGTGGCGCTGAAATGATGCTCTTCCAGGGAGACATATTAACTATGTAGAGTCTGCAGTATCTGCCTCTTTTAGTTATGCTGCTCTAGTCAGTGATGTCGGAGTCACATGCTGCACTGTGTCAATCAATTACTTATTACTTACATGCTGAGTTTGATTATTAGCTCTAACTGCTTTTCTTGTCTGGATCTTTTGAGGTGTGGCTGGTTTCCTGGAGGTGTAGTCAGATCTTCATCCATGGCTCTGCCGAAGCACTGCGGCTATGACGAATACTGGATGGAACCTGGATATTAATTTGACTGGCGGTCCTGCAGGACCCCTTAATGGACTTACATATACAATACTTTTCAATTTAGAGTTTTTCCATTTGTTATATATAGTCACCCAATCTCGACACAATCTGTACAATAGCATCCCATACTGTTGATGCTGCTCAGCCGCTCAAGGAGGATGAGTCCCCCAAGTCTTGGTCCTCCCAAGATTTCTTTCTTAAAATAACAAAAAAACAGGGAGTTTTTTCTTGCCACTGTCGCTTCGGCTTGCTCTCTGGGGGTTTAAAGGATTTTCATTCTGCTTTGTGACAATGTACTGTTGTGAAAATTGCTATATAAATAAATTTCTTGAACTTGTTTAAAATTTTTAAAGCATTTTACTGATTATAAAAGATAATATTTAGAAGTGCTGGCCCTTTCATCAGCTCAAGACCCAAATTTAAGGAATAGCAATGAAAGGTTTACCAGGAGATGGAACAACATCAAAAATAAGTCACAAAGTAATTATGTTACAGATAGAAATGTTTATGAATGAAATAATTGTGAAGCAGCAAAATCTATCTGGCTGATATATTTATAAGCTGTGAAGGAAGCTTTCAGCAGGAGAAACAGTAGTCAGAGGTCAGGGAGTGGAGTTTAAAGTGTAATCAACCTATATGCCTATTTGCTATGGTAGGTGAAGCAAAGCATGGCAAGTTTTCAAAATGCTTTGAGTTCCAATGCAGAAGTTTATATTTGTGGCAAAACAGTCATTACATTTTAATATTAAGTTTAGGTAAAGCTTTTCCATGCTTGTGGTATAAATAGAAAATTAATTGTGCACTGCCAGTTATGAAGTAGTGGGTCTGATTACTCGTAAGTTACGAGCAATTTTATGAATGATGCAAGTTATAAAGGCTTTCAGGAAAGGCCCATGAATTTAAGAATCTTCTTAAGTATGAAGTTACGATGTACATACCGTTACAACAATTTTGGGAAATCCAAATAAGGTAAACGCCAATTGGAGGTAGATGCTAGCATTTACACTATCTGTGTCCCGAGCCCATCCTCCCGTCTACAAATCACACCCATCACACACAAAACACAGCAGTGCATAACATACATGCCAATGTATATTTTATAACAAATAAGGTGGTATTAATCTCAATAATATCATTTTTTAAGAATATAATAAAAGGCAGCACAGTCTATTAAGATTAGATACTAACAACAAATGGCATTTTCTATAATACTTCACAGTCCCACAAACACATTAACCATTTCACACTCAGATTTACCTCCTTAATCCATATAGGACATTCAGTACTGGATCAATAATACAAGATATATAAATATTTTACTACTATAATAAATAAGAATAAGTATATCATACGTTTTTGACAAAAGGTGTTTTGGCTAAGTGTACAAGAAAAACCGAAAGTTAAGCAGAATAATCCTAAAAGAATATATACTTGGGGAATCCGTGACCACACACATAGCTTGGTAGGGTGCACAGGAAAACTTTTAACCAAAACATCTGTAGTAAAGCCTAGCGGAAGCCCTATTTCAAAACAGAAAAACAGCCACATCTGGATGAAGAAGAATTGAACTGTGAGGTTGTTTTAGTGTATAACATGGTGACATGTGGAACACAGTGAGGAAGCAGTCATAAAAGACAAGGATGAAAATACCTTGTAAACAGTTGCTTTAATGTTCACTGATATGGAAACAATTGCTTCCTTAGAGATACATTAAAAATCTTATGATAATATAAGACAACAGGATGTCTGCTGTTAAAGACCCAGTATTAAACAACAGCACTCTGGATTACATGTTTCAAGAAAACCTAGGAAACTTAATGCTTTGAATGGTGTCTTCAAGCCACTAATACATGGCAAAGCAAATATCAAGTCTTTTGTACATATAGGCATTTTTTACATGAACTTTTTTAATATTCTCCAAAATCTACTAAGGCATGTGATTAATATAGTGACTAGCTGAATTTTGGCAATAATACCCTCTGAATACATTCACAATTTATATCTATATGCTACTCATAAAGCAAATCAAACATTGAGAATCATATAAAAAAGAAAATCCACATTAAAATAGAGAAAACAATAAACTGTAACTATGAACTGCATATAGTGCAAATAAACATTTGTAAGAATATGAAATCAACACTGCACATGCACACACACTATTACATGGCAATGTAGTGCAGGGGGAAACCGACATGGACATAAGGAGAACATATCACAATGCCACCTACATTCAGTTCGCAGAGGCAATACATTTCTTTTGGGGTAGCCACAGGCTTGTTGTTATGGACCAAGCCTTGTGACCTGAAGATCCCATTAAGTACTATGGCAAAAGTGCCTTTGGACAAGCCATCTAACCCCAATTGGTCCCTGGGCATGTGTGCCCACTTCAAATTCCTCTGTGTGTAAAGTACAGTAGACAAAATAGATCACTTTATTACCTACATTATCACTTACACTACCAGGCCACCCAATACCAAACATGTCATCTGTTATACATGATGGTGGAGTAGGGGTAATTTTGGATTTTTTTTGCTTCATACAGAAAACAATTACTTTGTGGTATTCCTTCTAAAAGAAATATACAAAAGTACACATGCATTTTTTTCACACATGGCTTTTTTAATGTGGGCTTCATTGTTGTACAATAAATAATGACACACTCTAAGGTGTCACAATATTTTTCATATCAGTTTCTATATTTTACAAACAACTTCAGAGCATATAAATATTAAACACTCAATATTTATTTAATACCATAATCATCAGAACACAAACGTTAAAATTACTGTCATGCATTTCGTTTACCTTAAGTTAAAATATTCCTTTTGAAAGCTGGCGCTTTGCAATTTTCTCAATGTAATTATTTAAAAAGTTCACGGCATGACTGGTACTTTAAATATTTGCAATTTACTTTAGCCCAGACCTGCCCACTCTGCTCTGTTTTACAAGATGTCAGGCCTCTTAGAAATTCTAATTAACTTTGCTCTCCTGAAGACACTTTAATGTTCCTCAGCTTAAGAGGATCATAGTCATCATTTAATTATGACGGGGCTAATGACATTCTCAAATATTAACACAGCTCTTTATAAAAGCTGCCGACTAATCATGCTGGGCATACATATGTATATATATATATATATATATATATATATATATATATATATATATATATATATATATATATATATATATATATATATATATATATATATATATATATATATTCATTCATTATCTTCCGCTTTAACCTATATTAGGGTCGCAGGGGGGGGGGGATCATCCAGGGGAGAACGTTTCGGGCGCTGGGCAGATACACCCAGGACAGGGCGCCAATCTATCGCTGGGCACTATATATATAATGATTGGATTGCATTATAAATAAATGCATAATAATTAAATATTCTCCTAAATACTTATATTAAAATAATTGTACTCCAAGTGTAAACCACATCAATTTAAAAATTCTCTGCTTGACTGGTATAAAATACACCAAATAAACAAATAGTTATGTGTTTACATTCCTTATTTCATCTTAACAGCAAATGATTGGCAAAGCACAAAGCAAATAAAATAAATGTATGTTGACTGTGATAAATTAGATATACCTTTATTAAACTTTTTTTTAAACCAATAGATAATATACTTCGGAACAAGGAACAAACTTCATTAACAAGGAAGCGCCCTTGTTCATGAAGTGCGTGCATCTGATCCGTGGATTGGGATACGTCCATGTTCATTGGCGTCGTATCTGTCAGCGTCGTAGTAAGGGACTGCGCACTCACAGATCAATGTAATGCAGTTTATTGCACAGCGGGTGATGTTCTTAAAAGAGAGAGGCAAAAAACAAAGAAAACACAAAATACTGTGCAACGCAAAAAACACAAAATAACCGCCGCAGATGAGCGGAGAAAAACAAACAAACAAAACAACAAATAGGCAAACTACGTAACCCGTGATGATGACGATCGCCGACGCAGAAAGTCCTCTGAAGAAGTGAAAAAACAAGCTGTAGTCTAATCCTGAAGAGAGATAGAACATACAGCAAGTGAGAGTGATACGACGCGAGGAAGAAGCCCGGAAACCGAGCTTATAAAACACAAAAACTGGAAATGACAAAATCAAGAACATGATCAAAATTCTGGTGATGGACAACAACCCGAGGAAACCGGAGACATTCCCTCACCAGAGTGCACTAGAGAGGGAGCGTGAGTGACATCCCCCCCCCCCCGTTCCAGAGGGGGCAGAGAAGCAGAAGAAACAGCCCTATACCTACCTTGACGACGCGGACCGCCCCTGCCACGGGGTGCAGGCTTCTCAAGATAGGTTCTCTGAAAATCTTCTATGAGATTGGGATCCAAAATATCTGTAGCTGCCACCCAGCTACGCTCCTCAGAGCTGAATCCCTCCAAATCTACCAGATACTGAATCGTAGAACCACGACGACACGAATCCAACAGGGAGGTGACAGAAAAAACGTTAGGAAGGGAAGACGCCTGAGCAACGGTCTGCTCCTGGAGAGCTAAATCGAGGGGACCGGAAACAAACGGTTTAAGGAGGGACATGTGAAAAACAGGATGAACCCGGTACTGGGGTGGCAAGTGCAGATGATAGGAAACTGGATTGACCTGTCGCAAAATTTTAAATGGACCTAGAAAACGAGGAAGTAGCTTACGTGTACCGGAGTGACACCAGAAATCCCGAGAACTAAGCCACACCCTGTCACCAGGAGAATATACCTGCACATCACTTCTGCGACGATCCGCAAATGATTTATTGTGCTGTTATGCTGATTCCACAGGGGTCCTTGTCCCTCCTTAAACCGTTTGTGGTTGATACCCTAAAACACATTGAAAAGGTATCAAACCAGTAGCTGAGTGACGGAAGGAGTTTTGAGCAATCTCAGCCCAAGGGGGATAACGAGCCCAATCAGTGGTATTACTGAAAGCAAAAATACGAAGAAATTTAATGAGTTCCTGATTAACTCTCTCGCACTGGCCATTGCTCTCCGGGTGGTAACCAGAAGTTAAACTTACAGTAGTACCCAATTTTTCAAAAATCGATCTCGATACAGCAGATGTGAATTGAGGACCAGGGAGTTCTGCGGTCTGAAATGCAGAAGGGAGAGAAGCCAATGGAAAAAAAATGCACAGCCCATGAAAACCGATCAATAAGGGTAACTATGGTGGTAAAACCATCGGAACAAGGTAGATCTGACACAAAATCTATAGCCAGATAAGACCAGGGATGCTCTGGAACTGGTAAAGGTCGAAGTTTACCTGCAGGCAACGTCTTGGGTGTCTTACATACAGCGCAAATAGAACATGAATGAACAAATCGCTGAACATCAGAATACAAAGTCTCCCACCAGTATTTGCGGCGAAGATGTATAGTGCGTTCCACCCCGGGATGACCAGAACATAGAGACGAATGAGCCCACGTTATGAGACGAGTGAAAAATGACTCAGGCACATACAAGGACCCCTGTGGACAAGCAGAAGGAGCAGACACCAGTTGAAGAGAACTCACAATTTCATGATCAAAATCCTAATGCAATGAGTTAACAAAACAACGATCAGGAAGAATAGGGGAGTCATCCGGCAATAGGGGAGTCCTCCTCGCTGCAAGGGTAAAGGCGAGAGAGAGCATCAGCAGGAATATTGCTATGACCTGGCCGAAACGAAATGGTAAAGTTAAAACTTAAAAAAGTTAAAAAACAAGGACCATCTCGACTGACGTGCATTCAAACGCTTCGCTTTCTTAAGGTATTCTAGGTTCTTATGGTCGGTGATAACAATAAAAGGATGATTAGCCCCATTAGCCAATGACGCCATACTTCCAACGCAATCTTGATGGCAAGTAGCTCATGGTCACCAATACTATAATTCCTTTCCGCCTGAGTTTACGAGACAAAAACGGCACTGGCCGTCGAGCCGAATTGAGCTCCTTACCCTGGGACAAGACCGCTCCCACTCCTGTAGAAGAAGCATTGACCTCAACAAAAAATTTATGCTCAGGGTCAGGGTGAGTCAAGACTGGAGTGGAAGTGAACCTGGATTTAAGTTTATAAAATGCTTGATTAGCCTCAGAATTCCAAACAAGATGACGAGGTCCACCCTTAAGTAAATTAGTAAGTGGAGCTGAAAGTGTATTGAAAGACCGAATGAATTTTTGATAGAAGTTAGCAAACCCCAAAAATCGCTGCAATTCCTTGATGGTGGTGGGGACCGGCCACTCCTGAATAACCTTCCTAGGGTCCATTTGTAACCCATCAACAGACAAAACATAGCCCAAAAATGAAAAACGACTTTGATGGAACTCGCACATGCATGAACAAACAAATTGTTGTTTAACAAACGTTGGAGAACGGATGACACATGCAGGCGATGAGTCTCAACATCAGCAAAAAAACCAATATATCATCGATGTATACTGAAACAAACTCCTCCAGAAATTCCCTAAGTATCTCATTCATGAACGACTGAAAAATACCAGGGGCATTAGTGAGGCCGAAAGGCATTACCAAATATTCATACTGACCCGTGGTAGTGACAAAAGAGATCTTCCATTTGTCTCCCTCCCTAATACGCACCAAATTGTAAGCATTACGTAAATCTGATTTAGTAAAAATGGTTGCAGATTTTAGCCTCTCCAAAGCAGATGGGACGAGGGGAAGAGGGTAGGCAATCTTGCGGGTTGCCTGGTTGAGAATCTTATAATCAATACATGGCCTAAGGGACGAATCTTTCTTAGGAACAAAAAAAAATCCCGAAGCCGAATAATACCATTAGCGAGAGACTCGGCTATATATTCATGCATGACCCGGTTCTCAGCATTAGTAAGGGATAAGGACTCACCCTAGGTAGTTTGACACCCTCAATGAGATCTATGGCGCAATCAGAATTACGATGAGGCGGTAAAGAAGGGATATTGGATGAGCCAAATACCTGCGCAAATTTGCCAAACTCACATGACATAGGTAGACAGGGAGGTGGCAGATTCTCCGAGCATTGCTGGCGAACAGGGTACCGAAGACACTGAGAAGAACAAAATTGAAACCAATGAATAATGTCCTGAGAAGCCCACGAGATGACTGGGTCATGCTGCTGAAGCCAAGGCAGTCCTAGAATAAGGGGAAAAGAGGGAGAGGAAATCAGGAGAAAAATCAATGTTTCACTATGCAAAGCCCCAAAAGAAAGGGTGCAAGAGGTTGTGGAGTGTGTAATGGATCCCGGGTGCAGGGGACGGCCATCAGCCGAACTGACCCGAATGGCTTGTTGTAAAGTGGTGGTGGGAATACCCCATTTTTTAGCCAGAGTGGTGTCCAAAATGTTACCCTCAGCCCCAGAATCCAAAAGCGCTGTGGTGTTTACCGACCGATTAGCAAATGATAGACAAACAGAAAACAACATGGGTTTTCGTATACTCCACCTAGAGGTGCTTACCACTATGGAGTCCTGGGCGGATGTAATAGCTCTAATCCAAACGGTGGAACCACGATCCCGATTAGAAGGACAGGTGGGACAGAAAGTGATCGTTGGCAGCACAATACAGGCATAAACGTCCCTTAATGCGACTACTTTTCTCACAGGCTGAAAGGCGGATGGATTCCACCTGCATAGGTGTCTCTGAATCCGATGAAGATGAGCGTTGAGCAGCAGCAGCAATAGCTGGCCTTAACATGGTGGAGCGGGAAAGAGTGTTCTTACGTGTCTGCCAAAGCTGATCCAGCTTGATAGAAGCTGTGATGAGCTCAAACAGGAACATCTCAGCATCCTTAAAAACCATCGCAGCCGAGATCTCTCTCCGCAAACCGGATCGATATGCCACGATAAGAGCCAGAGTCTGAAACTCTAAGGAAAAGTCTGCTACCGAACGTGAGCCTTGCCGAAGTTCATACAAAAGTTCTCCAACAGAACTACCCTGACGCGGGTGAAAAAATGTGCTTTTAAACCGTTCGAGAAATAAAGAAATGTCGCGTGATTCGTCACTGCGGGCGCTCCATAACACCGAACCCCAGTTGCCAGCGCATCCGCGCAAGTGTGAAATAATGAACGAAATTTTCTGTTCATCTGTAGCAGCCGGACGATTAGCAAAGTACATAGAACACTGCAAGAGAAATAACTCACAGAACTCGGAATTTTCATCAAATCGCTCGGGATCAGCTACCATAAGCGGAGATACCGCCGAACTGGAGGTTGCTGAAAACCTGGAAGCATCGGATGACGCAGCAGAGGTGGTAGTGCCGGGGGGCTGAAGAAATCCGCTTCAACCGATTCTGACGCTCCAAGATGGATCCCATGTTTTTAGACAGTTCAAGCATTTCCTGCCGGAGTTCGCCGAGGAAGCGCCCTTGTTCATGAAGTGCGTGCATCTGATCCGTGGATTGGGACGCGTCCATGTTCGTTGGCGTCGTATCTGTCAGCGTCGTAGTAAGGGACTGCGCACTTACAGATCAATGTAATGCAGTTTATTGCACAACGGGTGACATTCTCAAAAGAGAGAGGCAAAAAACAAAGAAAACACAAAATACTGTGCAACGCAAAAAAACACAAAATAACCGCCGCAGATTAGCGGAGAAAAACAAACAAGCAAAACAACAAATAGGCAAACTACGTAACCAGCGATGATGACGATCGCCGGTGCAGAAAGTCCTCTGAAGAAGCGAAAAAACAAGCTGAAATCTAATCCTGAAGAGAGATAGAGCAAGTGAGCGTGATACGACGCGAGGAAGAAGCCCGCAAACCGAGCTTATAAAACACAAAAACTGGAAATGACAAAATCAAGAACATGATCAAAATTCCGGTGATAGACAACGACCCGAGGAAACCGGAGACATTCCCTCACCAGAGTGCACTAGAGAGGGAGCGTGAGTGACATAAAAGACAGACAGCAGAAAGTTCAGTTTATGTCATTAAATTGTAATATTTTATTCTCCTACGAAAAACCCCATAAAATCCATGAGTAAAGAAAAATTACAAGCATGTCTAATTTACTGAGCTATACCAATGATAATATTGATTCAATTGATAAAATTAGGCAACTGACTGTATGTGAGAAATGGTAACATACATGTAGTGGCAGCTGGATTTTTGAGGGGATCGCAAAGAAACGAAAAAAATCCTCAAGCACTTGCCTGCTGCTGTATTTGTAAATTGGAACAATCCGGTCCAAACTCTTTCAGCCTCTTTTTTTCTTTCAGTGAACACTTTATAAAAGCATTTTGACAAGACAAAACTGAATTTTTGTTCATTTTGATGCTACTCCAGTTTGCAAACGTTAAGGGTGAGTCGAACTAATGAACCGCACCTGAGTTATTAAGTCGATTCGGGAATTGTGCAATCACACGATGGCTAACTATTTAATTAACCAGTAGTAAGACACTACCAATAGTGACGAACTAGAATGAGTGTGTCCCATTCTGCGCCCTGTGGAAAAACTTAAAATAACCAATTAGAAACACAGCCTCAGATCATAGACTTGCCAAAAGTTTGTGTGCCCACATACACACTCACACCGGTGCCCCGCACATAGGAAGTGTGCACAATGGGAGAAATTGCATGTATTAATTATTTATTCATTCATTCATTATCTTCCGGTTTATCCTATATAAGGGTTGCGGGGGGGTTCCCCATGCCCATCCAGGCAATATACACCAAAACAAAGGGAAAGAGTTTAGATGTGCAGGAGGGCAACCAGCACTCCTGACAGAATTGGTGTTTTTGCAAATAACTGATATTTAGTTTGCTGTCTGCATAGTACAATATTATGTGGCATATATTCTTGTGATTTATTTATTTTTTTGAGTACTTCCAAGCCCATGCAACCATATATATTGTATATCTATTAAATAAAGTGGTAAAGGTCATGCACATTAAACAGTGGTTTCTTCCCTTACCCCACATTCATTAAAATTTTAAAAAATAGTTATGGAGCCAAGTGGGGGAGTGGACGAGAAGGCAAGGCAGGAACAAAAGCGACGTCAACCAACGGAATGGTGATGCCTGAACGAGATGCAGAGTACAAAGAAGTGCTGAGTAACGTCCCAAGCGAAGAAAGGGCATCGGCGACATCCTCAGCGGAGAAAGCGAACCAGTCGATCTTGCGGAAGGTGTGAAAGTCTGCATACAGTGGACGGCGAAGGGGTGATCACGGGGGGGTTGAAGGCCTGGCCACTTCCCTAGGCGGTTTAATCCATCTCAGAAAAAGCACGCCAGATCACCACAAGCCATCAGCCCAAATCTCAGTCCGAGCCAAAAAATACATCGCAGCGAGGGAGGGAGGGAGGGGAAAAACACCACCAGTTCTACAATCACCAAACACAAAAGTGGGAGAAAAAAAAAAAAAACCTGGTGCCCCCGGTGCTTCTGCAGATCTTATGGTAGGGGTTATGGTCGTATGTTACAATCAGCCGATGCCACAGCTACAGAGGACAGAATCCAGACTGTTGAAAGTTTAAGAGTAGGTTTTAATGCAGAAGACACCAGGGGAACAGCGACAGGACACATCCATAACTCAAAGCACTGTTCCAACCGGGAATATTTGGAAAGGCTGGGTATTTTAACAATTGAACTAATTACACAAATAACACAAAGCTGCAACAGATCAACACTAATGACAAACATGGTCCAATAGGGGGCGCTGAAAAACTGTTCCAAAGAGCCGGCAGTACTACCAACGATCGACATTGAACCCACTGCCTACAATAACTATGCCTAATGGCTATTACTTAAATACCTTATTTTAAAACCCTCATCATAAATAAAAGAAAAATCCACAACAAATAACCCAAATCAATAAATTACAGCATAGCAATATAGCATAGTCTCATATTGTTCGGTCAAAGTGGTTTCAATAGAGCTCACTTCAGAAAAGGATGTGAATAACAGCTTTTTATGAGTAGCGGGTGTAGAAATTAGAAATCAAATCCTGTCTGACTTTATTCTAGCACAGCAATCTATGCAGATTAGACAGGGGCAATTTAGTCTCTGCTGCCATGCTCATTTTCTCACCATTACCCTGAAATGAAGTAAGACATTCCATTATTATTTAGTCTATGAATGACGGTGGGGGGAAGTCACTGAAAATTACCTTGAATTTTTTTTCCTTCCCCCTTTTTGTGTCTGACTTGGTGCAGTCATTATGTCAAACATCTTAGTTTGAATCAATATTGGTAATGACTTGTGCTTTTGATTAAGACAGGATACCATCTGGAGGTCTCTGGTAATTATCACCACGACCCATAATGAGAAAATTTCATATTTCAGTCTTTCTATCTTCTCTTTCTTTTCAGGCCCTGTACTGTAATCGCCTGTGTCTGCGGCCATCAGTCACACATGCAAAACAGCTTGCTTGTGTGGCACTGTAAGACTGATCTGTGAAATTAAATGCCTGATACCTGATACGATCAGCATAGAATGAATTTGTGATGTCAAGTCAATATCATATATGTGGATATGAAAAAAAAATCATACTATGATTTTAAAGGGTAAGAAAAAGATAATATTTATTGTTGCTTAAACGTTAAAAAGTGTTTAGAGCAAAATTAAATTAAATCATAGTTAATAGATCTATATATTTTGATTTAAATATATATTCTCATTTGCATAAATATCATTTTAGTAATTAAAAATGGTCAAATACAGTAAATAAGAACTGTGATATGATTACTTTTTGTGATATGATCTGTGATATGATCTGATGTGGCAATTTGATGCTGTTGCCCTTTCCATTCTTTGTTGGTCAGGAAAACAGTATTGTTATAAGAGATCTATAAACTTACCTTATAAATAATGGCAACATTCTGTATGTGTGGACCCCTATTCTTTATTCACATATCTTAAAATATAGATATATAGAAAATATAGAATCTTCGATATGCAACGAAAATTTTTATAGTACAATTCTGAGTGAACTATAAAATGTGTGTAGAAAACAAGGAGAACATCAGTTATTAGAAAAGCTCAAACGAGCCCACATGACATCAACAATCATGTCACAGTCAAAATCATATTTTTTTTTCATTTGAATTTAAATTTAAACATGACCAAAATCTGCTCGCTTGAATTCACACGATTTTACCCTTTTGTTGCTTTATGGTTGGATAATTAATCTAGTAAATTGCTCAGTGGGAGAACTATTCATATCTTATTACAGTCAGAAATCAAACTTAATTCATCACAGCATGTGATTTTCACAATGAAAGTAAACTAATTTTGATATGTTTTTTAGAGAATGCATGAGTAATATTATAAAAAAGAGTAACAATTAAGATTTCAAAGCAACTCACAAATTAATACAATTTTATAGCATTATATGTAAAACATTCAGGTCTTTAAACTTGAAATTATCCAAATAATTTTACTGGTTTCAAAGATACAAATATAAAGACTGATCATTTATAACAGACTAACTTGTCTGTACAACCTGACTTCTTAAAAATTGGAAACATTTTTATGAAAAGGTAATGATTATCAAAGTCATTTATTATTCTTGTAAACATTACAATTCCACTTGTGAATATGCTTTCATTCATTATCTCCCGCTTATCCTCTATTGGGGTCGCGGAGGGGTTCCCCATGCCCATCCAGTGGAGAACGTCTCGGGCGCTGGGCAGATACACCCAGGACAGGGCGCCAATCCATCGTTGGGCACACACTCACTCACACAGACACACTCTATATTGGGCAATTTTGAGAATTCATTTAACTTGATCCATGTTTTTGGACTGTGGGAGGAAACCGGAGAACCCGAAGGAAACCCACGCAGACACGGGGAGTACATGGAAACTCCACCCAGATGGGGATTCGAACCGGGAATCCCTAGTGCTGAGAGGCAAACGTGCTAACCACTAAGCCACCGTGCCGCCCCACTTGTGAACATAAAGCAGCAAATATCATATGGGTGTTGGAAAATTCTTATAACAGCATGAACATTGACATTGTCATTGACGTGTTGCAAAGATTAATGTGATAATAATTAAAATAATAAAATAAAAATAATAATATAAGATATTATGACTTTATTGGCCTTTAATAATAGGCCAAAAAAATAATCACATTGCTTTTATTAGTATGTTGCTTCAAAAGCTCAGGGTCTTGTGTTTTAGTCCAGTTTTGAAAATAAAACCAGATAAAAAAAAATACATAATTATTATAATTTCCTTATACAAGAAGGAAAATGATGCTCCTTCACCCTGTATTTAAATAGAATAAAGGAAAATGAGTATAGACAGAAAGAAACATGAAGCAAACATTTTCCTGTATGTAATAACATTGTCTGCTGTTTATTGTTCTTAAAAATTACCTGTGGGATCATTTCATTAGAGCTCTGTAAAAGTTGGACATTTTATTATGATCATTATTAACCACTGAGGTACCATACCAGTGTATACTGTATATATATATATATATATATATATATATATATATATATATATATATATATATGTGTGTGTGTGTGTGTGTGTGTGTGTGTGTGTGTGTGTGT
>JAFMOD010000933.1:1333479-1346968 GCA_019802435.1 Corydoras maculifer
AGGGCAATTTGGAGCATTCAATTATACTTGATCTAAGTTAGACCGAAACCAGAGAGCCCAGTGGAAACCCACACAGAGATGGGTAGAACATGAAAACTCCACCCAGATTGGGATTCGAACCAGGATTCCCCAGTGTTGAGAAGTGAACTTGCTAACCACTAAGCCTCTAAGATCATAAAAAGATGAAATAAAGTCTGTAATTGGCAGTCGTATGCTTGTGGTTGAGGAGCCAGCCTTACAACCTGAAGGTCCCCAGTTCGATTCCCAGTCCCACTAAGTACTATGGTTGAAGTGCCCTTGGTCAAGGCACCTAAACCCAATTGCTCACCGGGGGCCATACAAGGCTGCCCACCACTCCAGGCACATGTGCTCACTTCACTCAGTGTGAGATTATGTGCATGTTTCACTGCATGGTTTGGTAAATGTGGAGGACTTATTCCTCTTTAATTTGTCAAAGTAGGCAAAATAGATCACTTTTCAATTTTTAATTCTATAACTACAAAATCGTGTATCCTTATCTATATAAGGGATAAAATAGACATGTACATCAGAATATACATCTATAGGTGAACTCAATGAAGTGGCAGGTAAGTTACACTTTGGTTATTTTTGTGTAGCAAATCATTTCTCATGTACTATATAAAGGAAAAGATGTGAAATATGAAGCCACATTTGAAAAAATATATTATGACTAAAATAAAATTAGATGCCAAGCAACAGAAACAACAAAGAGAAAATATAAATATTATTTAAAAAATAAAACAAATGATTGAATTGATATTTGAAGAGTAAAATAAATGTCTCTTTGTATCCATATGTAAGTTGATAGACTTCAGATACATCCCACACTGTGATATTTACCTTGGACTGAAGTAATGAAAGCCTGGACTGGAAAGCTGAATGACCAAAAAAAAAAACAAATGTCTGAGGCTGATGACTTTGAGTGTTTCATTTATTATAGCTTCATTTTCAATAAATGTGTCAATCCCAAGATAATTTTAGTAGCTCATTCCAGTTACAGTTAAGTTTAGCACATTTCATTAGCATTGATATTCATAATTAATGAACACCTGAACGTAGTCTGGCAATAGACTACTCAGCTCATAAGTGTCTAAAAATGCCTTTTGTTCATTCTGATTGCTGACATGTTACTCTCAATGACTGCAATTTCTTAACTGTATAATAAGATTATACTGATATATGAGCAGAAAACGAAAGCAAATAACTTTATATAAAAAACACAGCAAATGAGCTTTTATGAAAATAGGACATAATTTTAATAAGCAACAAGATCATAAATTCAGAATGGAAGGTGCATTGTAGAGATGAAGGCATTCTGCTTCCTCCACCGTGCTTATCGTATCAATTTTGCTGATTACATTCATTTCTATCAAAATCGAATCGACAGATCTGTATGAATTGCATTTTCTCGATTATTAAAATAGACAAAGATGGCAATTCATCTTGCTGTCAGGTCCTCTAATGCTATCATTAAAATGATAGACAGTTGGGGGCAGCATTTGAAACCACTAGGAGTCAAAACAAATGAGCCGGGTATGAACACACACCCCGGTACGTCATTAAGAATGCACAGAGGCCAGCGCAGAGCACTTAATGAGGGTCAGTAATAGAGACAGGTACTCTAAGCAGTCCCTTTTCCTCTTTAATGTTTTATTTTTCTAATGAAACTAATAGAGAGCTCGCTGCTGATGAACATCATTTGCCCAGGGTTGGGTAGAGTTCGTTTGGTGTTTTAGCATTTTCTCAGTCCATTATTTATAACCATGATGTCATTTTAAACAGACTGACTGGTGGGTGGTCTGGCCTTCTTGCTCTTTTTTATTAAAGAGCCTGATATCCTTTAACACTCAGCAAACAGGGTGTTTCATCATTAAACTATACCAATGACCAACTAAGAAGGATTTACTTAATTCATTGCAAATATTCAGACTTATCTACTTCATGTTCTCAAAGTAAGTCCTAAATGCTTAAAACTACTGTCATGTGAGGCCTTTTGATAATTTCTAATATATGGATATTTAAATAAGGCCATTTATATTTCGTTCTAGGCAAAATAACCCGATGTGATTTTTAGTGAATTAAAAAGTTAATTAGGTAATATGTATAAGGGGAAAAATGAAGGGCTTTTCAGATCAGCAAAAACTCTTTCTTCTGGCCACCACTGTAGATAGAATTGAAACATTAAACATGGGTACAAGCAGTAACAGAGACGTCGCACATTAAATAGGCAAAAATATTTATTAATTTCAAATGTTTTACTCAGTCCTATTACCTATTGATGTCAAGCCTAGAAATGCATTTTTAATAAAAAAAAATTGTGGAAAGAGTTTGGGGACAGGCTCTTTTCTGTTCCAGCATGACTGCCCGAGTGGACAAAATGAAAGTCTATAAATATATGGTTGTAATTACAGATAATCTAAAACTGAGACTGAAAGTGAAACCCTTTCACCTGGAATTGAAATGTGACCTCACACATGCTTCTAGATTAATAGACAAAAAAAATTCACTAATGCACACCAAGATGTTGGAGAAAGCATTCTAAAAATATTAGTGAGTTTGTAAACAAATATCTTCTTCATGCAATAACTTTTAAATAGTCCATTGTGACCAGAAAGGTATAACTAATATGTTTAAATACAATTGTTTTCTCATTTGATGAACACTTGAAGGTGCTTTGCAGGTTGGTGTTTAAACCTGTAACATTCTTACCCTAACCATAAAGTGCAGCAGCTGCCAGCTATGTCACCTCCGACCTAGCTCAATGACTCCGACACAACTAGCTTTTAGTTTGTAATACGGCTTTAACATATATATATATATATATATATATATATATATATATATATATATATGCATGCTATGACTAGTTTTCACCTGGTGTCTTCTTCATTAAGGACTAAATTTAGTTTTCAATTCAAAATTGTCTGTACTATACTGTACAATATCAATGAACTTAAAAAAAATGTGAATATTTAAAATTTATGGGCCTGTGGGGATTTTTGTAAGTATTCTAGGAATTTTTGTTGTGACTGAAATTTTTGTTGTGACGATATAGACCTTTAATCCAAAGTAACTTACAAGTGTATCAACTTAATTATTGGGGTCATAGTATCAACCATAATACAGCATCAACCATAATACAGCAACTTCTGGACCTGAAGGACCCACCCAGGAGACCTAACCACTGAGCTACCACTAAAATGTGTATGCAGTGAAAGAATGTGCTCACAAAAACAAATAAACAAAAAAAAAACTGTTTAATGATGCGCACAATTTTAAAGTATTTTTTGGCTTTTTGTTATACAGTACCAGTCAAAAGTTTGGACACCACTCCTTTTTGCTCCACTTAATGTCCGTTTATCAGTTGCACTTAACATGAAGATGTAGTCCTACAATTACAGACTGTCCATCTGTTTGTGGACTACCAACAGTATAAAGAGTACCAACAGTATAAGTCTCCTCTACTCTGTTCTGTAATGAAAAGAAAACAAATTTACTACATTCTGTAATTGCAAAACAACGAAGTCCATCTACATGGTAACTGGAAAATAGACAATGGAGCAAAAAGGCAGGGTGTTCAAACTTTTGACTGGTACTGTATGAAGTTACCTAGATGCAGTTGAGGGAAATACCGATGCCAATTCACTATGATCATGGATCATTTATCATTACTAGGACATTGTTCCATCATGGATTTCAGTAAGCCACCTACATGCAGAGAAAGAAAACAAAACAAAACAAAAAAAAAATGCTAACATGCATGAATAAACAATATCCCGGTACTAAGCTTATAATGAAATTAGCTTGTTTGTTGCTGGTACTTAGTTATTTATCATGTCAACCATAAAAAGTTTCTTTTAATAAAAAAAATCATAAAAAATTATGATTTTGTTCTTTTGCATAACTGGGCTTCAGATTAGAACTGTTAACCAGGCATTTTACAGTACTACTTTGTGTTAAAACCCTTTTAAAATGAAATGTTAAAATAAAAATAAAAAATAGATGTTTATTGTTTCATATATTAATGCCTATTTCTTTTTTAAACAGAAAGTCCAGCAAGGTCTAATTTTGTGTTTAAGTTCATACACATAACTCTATTGGGTATAGCTGTACACCTCCTCATTCATTCAGTTAACCAATTATGCAATCATATTACAGATGTGAAGTGCATAATATTATGCAAAAAACTGTGAACAGCATTAAATAATTTGTACATCAGGTATTACAGAATTGAAATATAAAATTGACTATGGCATGGTTGTTATGAAATGAGCTGGTTCCATTTTGGCTTTTCTCCTGTGATACAATAAAGAAAAATACTCAGTAAGCAGCAGTTTTGTAGATGGAAACCGCATGCTTATGAGAGGGATGATAGAAACTCTACGGTAATACCGATAAGCGCTCTTTAAGTGTGGTGAGCATAAAAACATCTTAGGATGAACAGCACATCATAATTTAAGACAAAACTGCTTTAACTGCAAAAACCATGCCAAATATTTGTACTATTGCAGTTAAACCATTTATAACAGATGAGGCCAGAAACTAAAATTACTGTTTGCATGTTTTTTTTTTTTATATTGGCAAAGGAGTTGCTTATAAATTTACATGAACTGATTTTGTGACAAACCTTCAGTCAGCTTTAAAACACACACACACTTCCTCTTTCCTTTCCTCTTACGCGATTCAGGGCTGGTATACTCACTCTTCCACCTCCAAATGACCTCTTAGCTGATTAACAAGCGCTCACTGATTAGCCGAGTGACTGTGGACATCCTGAGTGATGAAGGAAGAAAGTAAGAGAGAAAGAGAGAAGTTCATTAACTCTCAGTGCATAAATTATCATGAAGTGCAATAGAAGCACAATGAATCCTCACAACCAATCAGATCAGGACTCCAGCAGACAGCTGATTTGAACGATGGCCTTCTAAAGGTGAGGACAGTCTTTAACAACACTCACAGTGAACATTTCACACAAGAATATAATCATAACTTTAACCTTAACAGAACAAAAAAAAAGTCTTGTGTGCAGATGTAGCACTTGAGCTGCATGCTAACCTCAAAGCCTCTCATACCAAAGTGTAGATCATGTATATCATACAGAGACTGTATTGTTTTATTATTTAATTTAAATTATACAGTTTTAGAACCTATATTCTGTCTCACTGTCTATGACATAAGCGATTCAATGTTTGCTTTAAAATATAGTAATATTATAAAGCTGACATAAGACTGCTGTAACATAAATCAGCCAACAGAAAATTGATGACGGAGTACAAATGGTGCACCACCAAAAGCTTAATCTTTGCAAAAAAGGATGAATCAAGGTTCAAATCTTTGTACTAAACTTCGTAAGAGAATTGTCAGTCAGTTAAGGACAATGTTTCCCAGGAAAAGAATATTTTTACACCATTTACAGTGTAAAATATTATCCAATTCTTGGCCCGGCTTTGCTTTGATTTTTGATGACGTTTCCTGCAAATGGTGTAAACATTATGTATAATTGGTGGCATGGTGGCTTAATGGTTAGCATGTTCGCCTCTCAGCACTAGGGATTCCCGGTTCAAATCCCAACCTGGATGGAGTTTCTATGTTGTCCGCGTTCTCTGGTTTCTTCCCACAGTCCAAAAACATGGCTCAAGGTCAATTGAATTCTCCAAATTGCCCCATATAGAGTGTGAGTGAGTGTGTGCCCAGCGATTGATGTCCTGGGTGTATCTGCCCAGTGCCCGAAATGTTCTCCCCTGGATGGGCATGGGGAACCACCCCCCCACGACCCAAGTAGAGGATAAAGCGGGGATTATGTATAATTGTTCTTTGGGGGATTCATTTAGAAAAAGCAAAGTTTAACAAACCACGAGGACAGAAAAATAAAGAGCACCAAACAAAAAACCTTTCACATCACAAAATATACAGTAATTTTCCCCTGCTCACAACACAAACCACTCTTGGCCACCAATCACTGGTGGTGCTACATAGATTTTGAGCCTTTAATGTGGTTTTAAATAGTATATGAACCTCCACAGGCTCCGGAAGCAAAAGCATGATGTATGGTTATGTAGTGGTAATCAACGCAATGGTGTGGATTTGTATAGGGACCACACACACACACACACCAATTGTTAAAAATGCTTAACTGGCCTTTTTAAAAATATTTGTAAATGTAATAGTGGGGTATTTAAAATCTGAAAGAATGTAGAAGAATGTCATGCCTTCTTAAAGCAATATCCAAACTAAGTGAACTGCATATAACTTACAAACCTCCAGCATCTCATCCTCTATCTGAATATGTATCATTTTAAGTTCCTGCTGCTCTGAAGCATCTTTGCTTTATGCAGATGCCTGTCATAAACATAGGTATACATCGATAAACACAGAGAAAGTGATAAGGAGTGAGAAAGAAATTTGCTTTGAAATGAAAGATTCTAATGATGTCAGTTATGTAGCATGATACTTTACAATGCCTAATGAGGAGTAAAAATATGACCCCAAGTCCAGTGAGTCTTTTATGATATACAGCAAACTGCACAGACCTTAATGGATCATCAGCTTATCTGAGTTCTTTCCATGATCAGATTTTTTATATGCTAATACAGCAGCAATACAAGTAGCCCTTATTTAAATTAAATAACAATAATACTGAATACCATATAAACACAATTCTCAATTTTTTGATGGACTGTTTTATGTGCATATTATAATGTATATTTTTTAACAACCAGAAAAACACTTACTTAGACTAAATGTACAACTGTAAGAGCTTGTTCATGTAGAATGCCAAGCAAGTTTCTCATATAGTACGGTCAAAATTGACTAACAAGATATGAAAAGGCGGAGCTACACGAGACGAATCTGCAAGTGACAAAAAAAAATCAGTGAAAAGTGTGTTTACCTAAGTTTTAATGAAGGTGAGAGTGCAGCCATGGTGGAGACTCTGTGATAGTAATCCATGTTCATAGGAAATGACAAACTGCTTGTGTGAGAAGTTTATGTGCTTATTAGTAAGCACATTAGCAAGTCTTTTTCAGGGAAGTAAGTTCTCAGAAGAAATATGGAGTAAAAAGAAATTTTACCTATTCAGATTGATTATTATATTGTTTGTAAATCATAAACAGAATTCCATTTTTATTTAAAAAAAAAAGCACTTCAATTCTGAATCAGAAACCACAATAGCAATCGTGCTATTATATATTATTATTATAGGGCATCACAGTGGCATTTCATAATTTTGAACTAAATACGTTTTGTTAATTCATTTGTAACTTTATTTGTAAAGTTAAAAAAATATATATAAAAAAATTAAAACATTTTGAACAGATGACTAGAACTGACTAGACCTAATTCCCACATATTTGCTGATGACACTTGATATATAGTTTCTTATAGTGAGTTTTTATCCATGGGACAAAAACAAAACAGATGTTTTGATGAATAAGTCATTAAGTCAATTGAAAAAGCTCACCTTTACTCTGTACTCTACAAACATACAGCAGCCAGTTTTACTCAAGGCTGCATTTTAATTTCAAAAGGACAAAAAAAATGGCATCCACTTTCTTTCATCTGAAGTTTCTTTAAACTGAATGCAATCGCAAACCTTGGGTTTAAATCCTGCATGGACAAAAGCAAAATACAATCAGGATTGCAAAGATCTTTTAAATGAGATGATGTGGACTTGTTAGCTGTTAGCTGACAGCTGTTAGCTGACTCCAGACGAGAAACCAAAAACGACTAAATTACGCTGAGTGCTACAGCTGTCTTAAAGCAGAGTTTGAGACCCATCTGTGACCAATTAATGCCATTTCATGATGAAGGGAGAGCAAAAAGTGCATCAGACACATCAGAGAGCAGATTGTCATTACTGCAGGCTGCTGAGCCCTTTGAACTTCAATACATACATTGTGGAGCATGACAACATACAAAGTGCCATTTCTTGCTCTGCTCTTAATGGAAAACAAGAGCTATTCATTTCCTTACGAACACATCCATTAGGGATGAGAGGGGTGGTTCGACAAGCAACGCATTGGCTCTGCGCTTTTGAAAGCCGTAGGTAAGAAGGCCTCACCACTGACAGGACGAGCACACACACTCTCCCTTCTGTCTCTGAGGTGTAATTATCTTTTGGTGCTCCGCCAGAGACACGTCTCCTTTCTGGAATCGAGCGGAAAAGTGGACAAGTTCTCGTGTTAAATCAGCTCCAGATAAAGCGATTATGTTCAACATCGTGCCGCACTGGGATTTCTTCATAATGCAAAGTAGTAGGGATGACATTGTTACAGAGAGACAAGCAGGAGCTGATGAAATAACACACTTGCACTCAGTGTGTGTTTGAGCAGGAGTAAGATTCACAGCACGAACTGCCATCTAATGAGAATTCAGCCATTTTATAATAACTCGACTTCTCTCGCAGGATAACACCTCATCACTACAAATCATTTTACCACATTGGCCACTAGAGAGCACGAATATCGCAGGGAATATTACTCAGAAGCTCTGACGACCACACAACTTCGAATAACAAATCAGCAAGGTGATAACCTGAAAAAGGGGAATACATAAAATGTCATTGTGCTACTATTGTGGCTTTTCTAACTAGCATAACAGTAACAGATACATGAGTCTGAATATAGTACATACAGTAAATAGTATAAAATACAATCCAACATCAAAATAACCATTTTGAATACTTTTGAATCATACGCCAGACTATTCCAGACCCAGCATTCACTGGGTGAAAGGTTGAGAAACTGGTAAGTTGGTAGATTGTAGATTTTTACTGTGAGGGCACAATCTGTACATGGCTGTCCTACACTGTCCTACCGGCCGCTCAAGGAGGATGAGTCTCCCACTGAGTCTTGGTCCTCCCAAGGTTTCTATCTTAAAATAAGTTTTTTCTTGCCACTGGTGCTTCGGCTTGCTCTTTGGGGGTTTAAAGTAAATAATATTTTATTAAATAAATTACTTGAACTTGAAATAGTATGTTTGTTTATTTTTTTTTTAAATGACACTATGCTAGTCAATTCACAGGATGAAGAACACAGAGAGGGATACATAACTTAAATACATCCATTAATGAATTATTTTCATCCAGCAAAGTTTCTGGAAAAAATTCAAACAAACAAAGAATGAACTCAATTATCAATGCATGGAAGTTGGATCTCCCACCTGTACTAAAGTAGGAGTGGTGAACTATAAATAGTGCCTTGAACATTCTCACAATTGAGCGCAAAAATATACACAATTAATATAGAGTTTGTATATAAACCTAACATCTTATGCTGTTTGAGTCATTAATGTCCATAAACTGCAGCTTAAGTGTCAAAATTACATTGAAAACCCACTATAGGTCCTTAAAAATAATCGTGAAAAAAATGAAAAATAATTAAATGATTCAAAACTGAAACTAGATGTTGGAATACAGATAAACAGCTGAACAGAAGGGGCACATTAGAATAAAATAGATATTGTGCTAAGAAAGATTTTTACAACATTGTTGTAGTCGTTTCTACAAGTGTGCTGAACTTGCTTACTTCTTTTTAAGTAGGGTTTAAACCTGCAGACTGTAGGAACCATTTCATTCTTCCACCTCGTTCTTGTCTTTTAATGTAATTCTGACAGAACCTAGAAGTATGTTTTTTTTAACCAGGATTCGTGATGATATTTTAAAAAGGCAAAACGCATATAAATATAAATACACATATAAAACATTCATTCATTCATTCATTCATTATCTTCCGCTTATTCTCTATTAGGGTCGCGGTGGGGTTCCCCATGCCCATCCAGGGAAGAATGCCTCGGGCGCTGGGCAGATACACCCAGGACAGGGCGCCAATCCATCGCCGGGCACACACTCACGCACACAGACACACTCTATAGGGGGCAATTTTGAGAATTCAATTAACTTGTTCCATGTTTTTGGACTGTGGGAGGAAACCGGAGATCCCGGAGAAAACCCACGCAGACACGGGGAGAACATGGAAACTCCACCCAGATGGGAATTCGAACCGGGAATCCCTAGCGCTGAGCGGCGAACGTGCTTACCACTAAGCCACCGTGCCGCCATATAAAACACAATAAATATAATTTATTCACATAGCAAAAGTTATGCAACTAAAAAAAAAAAAAAAAAAAAAAAATTATGCAACTAAACACATTATATTTGGTCATTTATTAAATGCCTTTGTCAAGATACCTTACAAGTATCCAACTTGGTTGGAATCAGAGCACAAGGTTGGCTATGCAGTATCCCAATGAGCAATAAATGTTAAGAACCTTGATTAAGGACACATATTGGTTTCTTTAATGGACATGGGACACCCAAACAACTGAATCACACCCCAATAGAACTAATAAGCAGGCAACAATTAATACTAATACAAAGGGATGTAAATACATGGATTAAAAAAGTCCATGAAGGTAGAGAAGTTAAACTTTTGAGCACAAAAATGATGTTATATAATTTTACATGCAATGTACTTGTGTAAATTAGAAAAGTAAAACTGCCATGCTTCAGTAATAATATTCACTTGTGATTACTAAGATTCATAAGAATGTATTACATTAGACAGTATCGCAGTTGTTAAAGTTCTAAGTAAACTCTGCTAAAAGCTAGTCTAAATGCTAGGTGCTAAAATAAACCTTGTAACATATCCATCAAACATAAATGAGGACAGACGATCAGTCCATAGATCTAACAAAGAACTCGCCGCTTCAAGGCTATGACTTGTTTGAAATGCAGCAAGCCATATTAACTGACAGAACTAAATTGATGCACTTTCCATACACACTATTATAGATTCTCAGTGTAGAGCTGTGTATTCTGATTGGCAAAATGCTATATGCTAAAAAGAAGAATGTAATGTTCAGGATGTAGGGAGAATGCAATGAAGCACAGGAGACATGAAAAGAGCCTAGACATATAAAATGAGAGACTGGTGATTAGACATACCCTTTCTCCTGGCTAATGTTGGTCAAAAGCACGTTCTGCTCTTTGATTCGTCCAGCTAGACTCTCGTTAGCAGCCCTAATAGAACAGAAGATATAGAAGAATTTTTATGTAAAGACCATCATACATTAACTTACCCATCCAAATCCCCCTTCATTAGTGAGAGCTGATTTAAACTATATGTTGGTTTCAACTATGGAATTCACATTGACAGAACCTCTGCTTTGTTGCCAAGTTGCATCATTTGTCCAAATACACATAGTCTAGGGATAACATTAAATTTTACCATAACTACTAATTTACACACAATGCCAGTCAAAATTTGCTCCATTTGTCTGTAATTGCAGCACAATAAGTGGAGCAATAAGGTGTATCTAAACTTTTGAGTGGTACTGTGTTTGGTCATTTTAGCAGTAGGAAAAAAAATATGAAGATGTCTTCTGTAGCTTTGCAAAACCCAAGTGTTTGGTATCTTTTAGTTTTAGGTTAACTAATGGTACAAAAAAAACCCACTAACTATCAATTTTGAAACTGCATTGTATTGGATTTTGAACATTATTGGCATTCCTTTTGTTCTTTTTAAGTGTGTGACAAAGCAAAATGTTCCACTCAGCAAATTATGAATTAGATTATTTCCGCCATAAATTGCATTATACACAAGATGTATAAGCATGTGTGGAAGACTACACTACATTACCCACATCTCTGTTATTCACATTAAGCCCTCGATCATCCAGTGAAATAAAAGTGACAAAGTCTCTGAAAGACAAGGAAACCTTCAACTGAACAATGCACTTTAAAGTGTAATTGCACATAAATAAGAAAATAAAACATATTTGGACCCTTGTCCTCTCAGATAATGCTTATTATGTAGAGAAGCAGAGGCACTTTTTAATTCATCACATCACTCTATCATTAAAGTCCAGCTTAAATTGAGCTAAGTAAATGCGTGTGAATGTTGTTCAGGTCCGATGGGAGTCGCTATGGACAGTAATCGGAGGAGAAAAAGCATTATTAAACAGCATGTAATAACGATGGCAGTCTCTATGACTTTCTTCAAAACTGATTGTGTCATGATTGAACCTAAATTGCAAATCAAATGTTGCAGCTGTAATCAGGCACAATGACCGAAAGAGCGAGCAAGTGAGAACGTGTGAATGAGCATCTGTATTAAAGAGAAAAAGAAAGAGACAGAAAGGAAGAGGGAATGAGAGAGAGAGCAAAGCAAACATGTGCATCTGTAAAAGACTTATAGAATGAAAACGCTAAAAATAGCTTGACCTTTGTACAGTCGGTTTCACGGTTGCATGATTGTAACTATTTGACATTATTTAAACTTAATTAATAGTCTGTTATTTTTCTAGCAGACTGAGACACATGGTTGGCCTTGGTCAGGTTTCACTTTAAAACTCCAGCATCAAAAAAAAAAAAAAAATTATATATATATATATATATATATATATATGTATATATATATCATTGGCTTGGAAAAAAATCAATATCGAATAAAATCATGAAGCCTCTGATTTACACAATTAGTGTGTATGATGGTGTATGTACCACACACACAACAAATGACTATGAACAGACATACAAACAAACACACACTTGACAAAACACATGCATAACCAAACACACGTGAACAAACAGAAACACATACAATCAAATACACACATTAATTATATGAGGAAAATAGTCAAAGAAAATAGTCAGTGGTCGAGAAAAGAAGGTCTTTTTAAAAAAAAACTTTTTAAGATTACTTGTTTAATATATATTCATAATATATTTAATATATAATATAATAAATATTATTATAATATTATTCAATGCATTTTCTTGAGTGTAGAGGTCAGTTTTTGTTTTGTTGTCATTATTTAATAATGAATAGACTAGACCTGCACAATAAGAATTTGCATAAGCATTTACAATAAGCAAAGTACTTTATTACTTCATTATATTCTAGTTACAATTTATCTTATTGCAATTTATTTTACTTCTTTAATGGAGTAGGTGTTCTATTTACAGCGCATTGATCACAACTATAGTGTGATATACATTGTGTGAATCAAATACTGTCTGCATTCTTAATAAAAAAGCTAATTACAGTGCATTCGGAAAGTATTCACAGCGCTTCACTTTTTCCACATTTTCTTACGTTACAGCCTTATTCCAAATTGTATTACATTAATCACTTTCCTTAAAATTTTACACAAAATACCCTATTATGACCATGTGAAAAAAGTTTTCTTGAGAGTTTTGAAAATTTATTAAAAATAAAAAACTAAGAAATCACATTTACAGTGGGTTGCAAAAGTATTCATACCCCTTGAACTTTTCCATATTTTGTCACATTACAACCACAAACATAAATATATTTCACTGGAATTTAATGTGAAAGACCAACACAAAGTGGTATACAATTGTGAAGTGGAATGAAAGTTATACATGAATCAACAATTTTTTTACAAATAAAAAACTGAAAAGTGCGATGTGCAAAATTATTCAGCCCCCTTTTCCCTGAGTGCAACC
>JAFMOD010000933.1:1347012-1366720 GCA_019802435.1 Corydoras maculifer
CTCAGGGGGGCTGAATAATTTTGCACATCGCACTTTTCAGTTTTTTATTTGTAAAAAAATTGTTGATTCATGTATAACTTTCATTCCACTTCACAATTGTATACCACTTTGTGTTGGTCTTTCACATTAAATTCCAGTGAAATATATTTATGTTTGTGGTTGTAATGTGACAATATATGGAAAAGTTCAAGGGGTATGAATACTTTTGCAACCCACTGTACATAAGTATTCACAGCCTTCGCCATGAAGCTCAAAATTGAGCTCAGGTGCATCCTGTTTCCACTGATCATCCTTGAGATGTTTCTACAGCTTAAATGGAGTCCACCTGTGGTAAATCCAGTTGATTGGACATGATTTGGAAAGGCAGACACCTGTCTATATAAAGTCCCACAGTTGACTGCATGTCAGAGGGCAAACACGAAGCATGAAGTCAAAGGAATTGTCTGTAGACCTCAAAGACAAAATTTTCTCGAGGCACAGATCTGGGGAAGGATACAAAAAATTTTCTGCTGCTTTGAAGGTCCCAATGAGCACAGTGGCCTCCATCCACAAATGGAAGAAGTTTGGAACCACCAGGACTCTTCCTAGAGCAGGCCGGCCATCTAAATTGAGCGATCGGGGGAAAAGGGCCTTGGTCAGGGAGGTGACCAAGAACCCGATGATTACCCTGTCAGAGCTCCAGCATTCCTCCGTGGTGAGAGGAGAACCTTGCAGAGGGACAACCATCTCTGCAGTAATCCACCAATCAGGCCTGTATGGCAGAGTGGCCAGGCAAAAGCCACTGCTTAGTAAACGGCACAAGGCAGCCCATTTGGAATTTGCCAAAAGGAACCTGAAGGACTCTCAGACCATGAGAAACAAAATTCTCTGGTCTGATGAGACAAAGATTAAACTATTTGGTGTGAATGCCAGGCGTCATGTTTGGAGGAAACCAGGCACTGCTCATCACGAGGCCAATACCATCCCTACAGTCAAGCATGGTTGTGGCAGCATCATGCTATGGGGATGTTTTTCAGCAGCAGGAACTGGCAGACTAGTCAGGATAGAGGGAAAGATGAATGCAGCAACGGTTCATTTTTCAGCAGGACAACGACCCAAAGCACACAGCCAAGATCTCAAAGGAGTGGCTTCAGGACCACTCTGTGAATGTTCTGGACTGGCCCAGCCAGAGCCCAGACTTGAATACGATTGAACATCTCTGAAGAGATCTGAAAATGGCTGTACACAGACGTCTCCCATCCAACCTGATGAAGCTTCAAAGGTACTGCAAAGAAGAATGGCTTGTGGCATCATATTCAAAAAGACTTGAGGCTGTAGTTGCTGCCAAAGGTGGTTCTACAAAGTATTAAGCAAAAGCTGTGAATACTTATGTAAATATGATTTCTTTTTTAATTTTAGTACATTTTTAAAGCTCTCAAGAAAACTTTTTTGGTCATAATGGGGTATTTTGTGTAGAATTTTGAGGAAAGAGATTAATTTAATACAATTAGAAATAAGGCTGTAATGTAACAAAATGTGGAAAAAGGGAAGCGCTGTGAATACTTTCCGGATGCACTGTATTTTCTTGTTTTTATTATTTGTATCAAATCATAATTATGAATTATTTAGAATAATCATATCATTGGCTTGGAAAAAAATCAATATCGAATAAAATCATGAAGCCTCTGATTTACACAACTAGTGTGTATGATGGTGTATGTACCACACACACAACAAATGACTATGAACAGACATACAAACAAACACACACTTGACAAAACACATGCATAACCAAACACACGTGAACAAACAGAAACACATACAATCAAATACACACATATGAACAAACACGCACACACGTACAAATGAACACACACAAACAAACACATATTAGCGAACACACACATGAACAAACACACACAAAAAACACAAACGAACACACACATGAGCAAACATTCAATTAAACCTGATAATAATGCCAAGACAGATGGCTAATAAACAAGGACTAATTATCTAATTAACAATTATAAATAATTAAATCACCAAGAACAAAAACAGCAAAAAACGACGGATACCGAATGATAAAGAAAAAATAAATAAAAGGCCAATTAGGAGCGCATTCTGTAAACAATAAGATTTATTATGTATCTAGATTAAGAAGGGATGGCTAATTGCTCTTTATATCATTAGACATTTTATTAAGAGCACTGTATTGATAATGGGCCTTAAAGAAAAACAAAACATTAAAAATACTGTCAGTCTGTCAGCATGACTAGTTATGGCAGAAAATAACCCACTTTATTTACAATCATTTTTTATGATTTTACACTTAAATCACTTAATTTTAACCAATTTATTTTAAGCATCGCCAGGCAATCATAATATAACTTAGAATTACTAGTTAATCAAGTATTTTAAATATAAATGCCAGAACACCACAATTCCAAACTTGGTTGTTTTGATTTACAAGTCTACATCTCTGAAATGTATCATGACATAATAAATGACAGACACTGGGAACTGACACTGTGGGCTAATATAGGCAGTCATTGTTCCGTCCTTTTTATATGTTTTGAGGGTGCGTGGGTGTGTGCATTTGTAACAGTGACTAAGTGAACCCTGACATGTGAGTAAGATTTTAAGAGTGTGTGTAAATATAAGCAGCGTTGGGTACTTGTGCTCTTTGATCCAGCGGCTGATGTTGGTCACTAGCTGTGTGCTCTCTTGCCGCAGGTGGGAGTTTTCTGCTGTGGTTTCCTCCAGGGTTCGCTTCAACTGCTGCAGCTGTGAGGAAGCACATATCAAAACCAGATGCACAAACATCAAATTTATACCACCATGCTACAAATGTTACCTACATCACTTACAGGAATAATCAAGTAAATCTTAACTTGTAAGACTTACAGAATTACTAAAAAATATTTTTTTCTTTATAAACAAATACAATACACATTTTAAATAATATTTGTTGAGTCTGGTGATTGTGAGAACACCCATTTCTTAGAACTAAAAATAGAGCCTAATATTTTCCCAAAAATAGACATGCATTCTGAATGAGCTGAATGTCACTAAGACTCCAAGCCACCGAAAATATTACAGTAATTAACTTGTATAAATCTAAGTTTTTAAGTAATACATTGGGATAAAATTCTGTTGTCAGTGCCCTCACTGCAGAAACAAGGATCAGATCAGGTAAGGTAACATAAGTTTTTTTAAAAATTTAACAGCAGCACGACAGACACCTGCCACCGCAGCCGAGTAAAACAAAAAATCTAACAAACAAACAAACAAGGAATGGCTGTCATTAAATGAAAGTGACACACCAAACACAAGTGTAGAAAGTACCCATAAACATTAACGCAAAAAGTGCAAAGTAAAAAACCTATATATAAAGAAGACAGGTGAGTGGAAACCAGAGACCAAGCAGTAACCCAGCAGCAAGCCAAGCGGCAGGTGTTAGTACTCGGGTGATCCCACACAGCCACAATTGTGAGAAACAACGACAGAACACACAACACATGTGTGAGAAGGAAAGACTTATTGGAGACTGGGCTGGTGAATCGTGTCTCACTTTATTTAATGTAAAAAATTGGTTCTATAATATAGTTAAAACAATTCCAGAAAAGTTATGAGAGTTAACATAAAAGCAAAGGCCCTGTACTCATGAGAAGTAGAAAGGAGAAATAAGAAAATACTATAGATAAACTACGCATTACACCTTGTATGACAGTTTGTCCCAAAATTCCACTATTCAACTGTTCTGGGAGAAACTTTATATCATTATATCAGTTTAATTTACCATTTATATGCACTTTGTAGTTCTATAATTACAGACTGTAGTCCATTTGTTTCTCTGTATACTTTAGAGTTGCAAAACATTATTGGTATATGTTGGTGGTGGATGAGTATCAGCACTGCAGTGACACAGACATGGTTTTTGTGGTGTGTTAGTGTCTGTTGTACTAGTATGAATGGATCTGACACTGCTGTGCAAATTCTTTTTCCTCTTCCAGAAAGGGAGCTGCTAAAGGAAGCTGCCCTCCATCAGCCCTCTCTTTTCTGATACTAGGAAAAAATAAGAAAAAAGGGTTCTACTAAAACAGAAAACACTATCAGGTGTCTGTCTCATTTTTGTCTCATGTACTCATTTTTGTACTTTTCTGATACAATGGCACGTGATACTACTTTGTACTAGAATTTCAGTTCTACATCGTCTTGAAATCATACTGAAATACACTAAACACTGATACACTTAAGTTATACTGAGTAAGAGATAATAGGTTGTTCAGAAAACACATGACTCAGTGGAATTATGTTGCATTTGTAACAGTCATAAATTACAAAATATGATGTTGGTACTATTGGTACTTGATATTGGAAAGTACCTAAATGTAAGAAAAAGTAATGTTGGTGCATTCCTCAATGGGACCACAATCTTTAATATGCAGTACACAAATATTTAATGTTACCTAAAACGCATGTTGTTCAAGTGGGAGTGGATTTTGGGTCAAATACTCTTTTGTCACTCTATAACCACAGAGAACTAAAAAAAAATAAATAAATAAGTCCCTTATTTTGCACCACTAATAACACCCACCTCAGACAGGAATCTGTTCTTGACTTTCTCTCCCCCATAATCAGACTTTCCTCCTACATGCTATTAATTGATTCAGTATGCTAGGAGGAACGCCTGCAGCTTTCCCATGTCTTAGATTTACTGGTTTATTACACTAAGTGTATAGGATCCCGAACTCTCACAGGACTGTAATTCTAATCAGGTGCATTTAATTACAGTGTTCCTGATCCTAACATTTTACTGTTGTTTTTCTGGAGCTCAGAACACAACAGGTCAGACTAAAGGCAGTCTACAGCTAACTCTCTCATGAGCATGAAAACAAGGCATGGCTCAGCTGTTGCTCTTTTGTCTGACTGGATGGAATCAAAGCCAAGGAGACCCTGCTTAAACCAAAAGCAGCCCACGCCGTCCACTCTAATGTGTTACAAATGCGTCTGTCGGCTCCGGCTCCCCGGGCCGGCTAGTGTTTATTAGCGGCTGAGCAGCTGAAATAAATAGAGGCATAAAAAAGCAACATGAGCCCTGGATTTAGCATGCAGAGTGGGTGACGGATGAATGCAAACGTCTCAGCAAGAGAGTAAATACTTATGACAGATAGAGAGAAGAGTGGAAAAGAATGAGTGTTGGAAGAAAGACAAAAAGCCTGAGATAGAAGGACTGATACAATTGGGTATAAAGACATTAGGAATAAAAAAAAACGAAAACAAAGCAGAAAAAGACAGAAAGAAAGAAAAAAAATACAAAAGAAAGAAAAAGAAATGAATGTGGAGATCCTAAAAAGTTCAAAGCTTTACAAAAATAATAATTAATTAAAATCATCTGCTCTACTTGTCACAGTGATTTACTGCAAATCACAGTTTTTATTTTTTAAGCAGTATTCTTCATGTAAAAACCACAACGGTCAATAGCAACTAATCCACATCAGAGCAACATTTGAAGAAGCATTAGGGAATGTTTACCATTTGTCCAAGCCAAAAACATGTGATAAGATTATTTGGTTTAATAATTATATATGGCACATGTACAAAATATATATTGTTTGCTTGATTTTTGGCAACGGGAAAGACAGGTGTGCTGTAGTTAGGATTACACTTGGCCGTTGGGACACAAACACAACTTGTCAAGTGCAATTCGCAAAACAACTGATCATGTGTTTATAATAATTAAAAATCAAGTAATACTAATCATGTGAAAACATTTATTGCTTTAACTAAGCAAGAGAGAGAGAGAGAGAGGATAAATGGGGAGTCAGACAGGCAAGCCAGGCAAAGGATCTTGAGTCAGTAAAGAATTACAGAGTGTGAGGGAGACTCTGTGGAAAGTGTGACATTGTCTGACCTCTGACATTGAAGGCCATCAGTGTGACATTCATTACACAGCAGTCCTGAACGGGCCTGCACTAATTAAAATCCACAGCACAGAGTGTCTGAGTGAAAAGTGTGATGAAGAGAGAGCAGGCGAGCTAGAAAGTGAGGCTAAAGAGAGTCAGTGAGAATCTTCGGCTGTGTTGTAACCCATCTGCTCTGCATATTAGTCATGCTGAGGTGATTCATTACTCTAACAGGCCATCGTAACATCAGAAAAAAAGGTTCTGCTCTCAGTCTGGGTTACAAATCATAAATTCTTTGGCTGAAAGTGTCTAGATCCCCTGTTCCACAAGAGGGTAATCACATAATGAAATTGATAAAACGTGATGTGGTTGTGGTGAAGAGATTGGGATCATTTAAAGATACCTATAGGACCTGGAATCTTTATCTTAATAACTACATTAAACATATATAATTATATAATTTAAGTAGCTAAATCAATACCTGCTGCCGTTACACACACAAACATCTATACAGTACATATATAAAAAACTAAGATCTTCATGCTGTGAGGCGAAAGTGCAAAACACAGCACCACTGGCCCTTAATTAAGGAATACACAATCTAAACAGTATTTTAGAAAATAATGTTTTACACGACTTTAATTGCAATGGGAGGAGGAGAAGTAAATCATTCCGAAATTCATGCAGTCACAGGCAGAACAAACTGCATACAGAAAGGGCATTGTCTGTGAATTAAACCCTGAATATAGGTTGAAGTGAACGTTTATGTCCCATGGTGGGACAAATTCAACACAGGAAGTTTTTACGCACAGGCTTATTCACAGACTGCATTTAAATGCAATTCTATTTGCAACTGCCATCATACCATGTTCCTGTTGCTGCTGCAATTTTCCGTGCTGCATGTCTTGCCCCAGATTACAAACTATTATAAACTAAAATAATTTGATTCAGGATGTTCTGCTAACTGACACTTTTAGGGGGTGTGAGATAAACGAAAAATTGGGATCACCATATCAGTCGCTTTAACTTGATGGATGCAGCTCCAACTTTGTCGGTCCATGGGTTACTGACATCCATTCTCCAGCGTGACTTATGTCACTTCACACTCGGTTGCCCACAGAAGAGCAGCAGTCGTCAATTTGAGCTTTTTCCAATTCTTTTGTTGCAACACATATCACTATGCTGGCACCTTTCACTCCAACACAGCAGTTAAAATACCTTTTGCCCCACCCACTGCATGCTCACTTAACACTGGTAAACATGCTCAAAAACCCCACAGGTGCCTTTCTTTGTCCTCTGCATGAATTTAGTAAGCATAAAAACAGGACTTATTTACAGACTACCACAATTCTGTTGCTGCTGCAATCTCTCTTTTAGCTGTATGTCTCACCCCAGCTTATAAAAGTTGCACACCAATTATTCCCAGAACCTCTGACAGGTGTGTTAATTACCTCTAATTACCATGCATTGTCTATAGTTTAGCCTAATCTAACAAGCCTAGTTAATTCATCAGAATATCAAATCCCATGCTAGACCCAAGTTGAGAAGCACAGCCCTTAAAATGAGTTTCAGTGTGCACACTCAGATTCTAGAAAGCCGATAAAATTAGCAAATAAGTTGAAAAAGGTCATTCAAGTTGTACATCTGCCTTCTGAGCCATAGAAAAATAGAAGAAAAAAAATTGTAGAAAAATATCTTTTATCTCTCCTGATAACTGCTCCTGCTATATGCACAAACTTATCACTCAAATCAGTCAATGTTTTAATCAGCTGAATATAGCATATTTCACTTTTTCGCTTTCAGTAGACTAGCCTGTATTGCTGAGAATAGAGCATAATTCATTAGAGTTGTTTGTGAAGCATTAACAAGCAGCAAAGCAGGACTGTCACAGTAATGCCATGGAAATTAAGAGCATATGTTATATGTTTACAGGATGATTCTATAAATATTGAAAATGTTTCATTTTTTTCAATGTTATATTAGTAGATTACAAATAGAATGTGTGCACTATATAATGTGTGTGTGTAATAGGGGGGGGGGGGGGGGGGGGGGGGGGGGGGGGGGGGGGGGGGGGGGGGGGGGGGGGGGGGGGGGGGGGGGGGGGGGGGGGGGGGGGGGGGGGGGGGGGGGGCGCCAATCCATCGCTGGGCACACACTCACTCACACAGACACACTCTAAACAGGGCAATTTTGAGAACTCAATTAACTTGATCCATGTTTTTGGACTGTGGGAGGAAACCGGAGAACCCGGAGGAAACCCACGCAGACACGGGGAGAACATGGAAACTCCACCCAGATGGGGATTCGAACCGGGAATCCCTAGCGCTGAGAGGCGAACGTGCTAACCACTAAGCCACCGTGCCGCCTGTGTGTAATATATTATAAATATTATGGTATTTTATACCACTAAACTTAAGTATTACTTGCACTTGGCAAACAAAAACTTACTTGAGTGTTAACGCAATATAAATCGTAAACCTGAACTAGCGTGTTAATGTCATCAGCAACTTAATTTACTTAAATATGATAAATATATTAAAACGTACTGTTAATCAGACCATTAAAACAGTATGTAAGAGCTGATTAAGCATAACAAGCAAAGCATTAGCAAAATCCAGTGCAGTTTAATGATAATTTTCAATATCCACAGTTCAATATTTTTGGGTACATCAGTGTCAATAATTATTAAGTGTTGTTTTTAAATTCTGCTAAGTATAACACAGAATTTTTAAATTAGGGAAGTGATTCTTTACATGATTCATGTGTAACATAGACATCTCAAAACTGCTAAGGTTTTTTGTTGCTATCCACTAGCACAGTAAGTGATGCATTAATTCATCATTAATTACAGAACACGTCAAACTACATTTCAGTTAGCCCGCTCTCTCCAGGGCGTTCTTAATGACAGTAATTACTACTCGTAAAAAGGCTCATCTAAAATTAACATCTCTCCTTGGCCTTGATAGGGAAAATGTAAATAGGCGTGAAGTACAGATGTTATGATTAGGCACAAATTGTACAGCCTTCCTTTGTTTCCATGTATGTCAAGCTGAACAATGGGATCTTGACAAAACCACTGTGGGTCTAATTTCTCTGAGAACGAGTGCAGGCCTCTTCACCAGCCAGGAACTGTTTAACATTTAGATTGTTTCTCTTAATAGGGGGTGGAGTGACTAAGGTGTATGTGTGTCTACTATAAAAGAGACATATATTAAAGCTAAAAAATGTGGCTTGTAATTTGTCAGGTAGAATAAAAGTATATAAACCTCAAATGCTAAACTAAGTCAACAAATCAGTGTTTTAGTTTAAACTTTAAATATGAACAAATATAAAGTAAAATATTGGCTTGCAAAGGCAACAAACTGAATGTGTGCTAGAGAATGAAGGAGCCAGTGAATAATTTTTGGCAATGTCACTTGTCTATCACCAAATAATGATATATAATCCAAAATGCAAACATATTTAAATTTAGTCTTTTTTTTAAAAAAACAAACCTCATTAAGCCAGTTATCCCACTGTTTAATGAAAGTACTGAATTGCTTTATACAACTTAAATATATCTTAATTTGTTCTGAAAGAAAGATAAATAATTTTCTCGGACATCAAAAGACAGTTTCATGTGAACGGTTGATTTCAGATTTTAGTCAAAGTAGGTAAGATCCTTTGTGTTGGAATAAATGAATGAATAAATAAATAGTGTGATTTGGTTCAGCACTAGGTAAAAGTGAAACAAATGATACACAGTCTGCAACATACCTTCCTGTAATTGCCCTGTCAGTACACCTGATGCCAGTCAGTGATTACTATGGCTGCCACATGTCACATGCTGTAGCAGATCCCCATAGTTCCAACCTTAGTTAGTAGATGTAATGCACCTCATGCACCTCCAACTCAAAAAATGTCGTAGTTACTGTGCAGCAAGGTAAGAAAACACACAATGATGCTGAGACTCCCTAGTTCACAAGGTAGAAGTGCTGTAACTTGCTGTAGCTTACAGCCTGGTGTACGAGGCTCTTTTTTTCACAGGCAGAATAATTAGGTTGGATGAAGTTCCCTCAGCACAGTTGGTGTTAGCCACTCCTGGGCTAGTTCCACTAAGTGTCCCACTTTTTTTCACTTTACTATTTATTTGCAGTAGTGATGTGTGCTCTCTGTACAGTAATGGTGTGGGGGTAGGTGTGGCATGCACCCTGAGTTATGGTTTTATTTGTAGGCCTCTAAGGTATAATTTGTGCCTAATGTACCGTATTTTCCGGACTATAAGGCGCACCTAAAAGCTTAAAATTTTCCCAGAAATCGGACGTGCGCCTTATAATCCAGTGCGCCTTAAACGTATACTGAGTTCCAAAATCTATAAAAGCATTGTTGTGCAACCGGGTGGTTTTTTCCACACATCTGATCTGTGACTCCATGCGCGCTCATCTCACAGAAAAGCCGAGTGAAGAAAATCTATTCGGAGCTTGCCGTCATTCCAGGAGGATTAAATAAAGAACTCCGACCTCTGGACATTGTTGTAAACAGGGCGTTTAAAGTAAAGTTACGGGCGGCGTGGGAGAGATGGACGATAGATGGCGAACACACGTTTACTAAAACTCGGGAGGCAGCGGCGGGCGAGTTACGCCACCGTCTGTGAATGGATTGTGGATGCCTGGGCTAAGGTTTCTGCTGTATCCGTTGTCTGAGCTTTCGCGAAAGCCGGCATCATTGCCGAACAGCCGCCTGGCGACGGGACGGACTCAGACATCGATGAGAGGAAACACCGGAGTGCTCGATAGTAAAATTGCGCAGCTTTTTAATTCAGACAAAGAAGATGAGGACTTTGATGGATTTGTGGGAGAAGAGTGATTAAAAATTATGTGTGTTTTTTCAAGTAGTAGAATAAACTTCAATTATAAATCACCGTTTTGCATCCTTCACTTTTCTTGTAGATCGTAGATGTTTTAGCATGTGCCTTATAATACAATGCCGTACAGAATAAGTACCGTATAGAAATAGAGTCCGTAATTGAGTCTGCGCCTTATAGTACGGTGAGCCTTATACGTGGGTCAAATACAGAAATAGACCCTGTAATTTAGATTGCGCCTTATAATACGGTGCGTCTTATAGTCCAGGAAATACGGTACTGAATTAGAAGTGGCACATTGTCTAAGATGTCTAATGCTTACATTATGCTTGTTTAGCATGCTTGTCATGCTGTTACATTATCATCAGGTCTGCATAGAACATTTTGTTAGTAATCATTAAAAATTTATTGGTCATACATGCAAGGATTTATTCATCATACAACAAGAGCAAGAAGCTTTATTCTTAATATGTTATATCACTGTTACATACTGTACATAGAGTATGTGACAAACAAGCCTCACCAACAACTGCAAGATTTATAAACCTTAGGCTAATTGAATTTAAGGTTCCTCAGTGGCCATTAAACCACTAAAATGAGCTTCTGGTTCAGAGGCATAAGTGAGAGAAAGAAGGCGAGATGAGATGTGAAATGACTAGACTTTCTTCTGCTAGTATTCATTTACCTTCTTGGTAAATAATATTAGATGGCCTCTTAGTAGAGCTTTGCATGGGACCTGTGTGGTTTTTAATGATGTGCATTCCCATTGCTCTCTGCAGTCTTCACATCTAGACATTTAATAAAGGCAGGAGGAGTAATCAGACTGACTGTGCCATCACACCATCACCTGCTCTGCTGTTTGACAGCTTATTCCGCTGCTGCTGCAAAATGGCTGCCCCTCCTTTCCAAATCCATCTCTTAATAACTGAAGGCAATCTCTGCACTGCATTTCTGCTCGCGAGGAAGGGAGGAGACGCCGAGACGAGACAGCAAACCAGTGAAGGATTAAAAGCAGGCGATTATGTGAAAGAGAAGTGTCAAAAAAACATACACACGTGCGCGCTTCACTCCGATGTTTCAATTATAAGCGCATGCAGAGCGAATTACAGAGTGCTTCACAGAAACCTGTGTCCTGTGTGTCAGGCAAGGCTAGGGAGGAGGCCCATTCAGTTTGTTTGTATATTCTATTTATTACAGCTCTCCCCATGTCACACACAATGGTTACTGAGAGGTTCACCACAGCGGGGCTCATGCAGTGATCTAGAACTACTAATGTGCATGCTTATTCTCATCATCATTACCATTACTTTATTTTGTACAGCATGGAAGAATCATGGACATCTAATTTCTGCTGTGTATAGCCACTGTACACAAAAACTCTAAGCACGACCAAATGTATTTACATTTATTTGTATGAGATAAACCCCACTTTGATGGCAAACACAAAAGCCCTTCGGAAGACCTAAATAAAGAAACCGGGAAACAATAGCTGTGCCATGGGTCACAGCAATTAGCTCTAGAAATTTTATCAAGGTGAATATCATTGTCTCAAAAAGTCACTTCTGCTAGAGTGGACAAAGATGTTTGTAGATGGTGCATCTATCTGGCTATTGACTGTAAATTGCTAAAAATCATCAGTACCCCTTTCATATAGTTAATACTGAACTAAACTGACTCCCAAAATGTATTCCCAGCTTTACAGGTGAGTGTTTTATGGCCACTACACACACACAAACACACGCAAATTTTTTCATTCATTGTCAGGACATTGCACAGCCTCCCATTCATTTTGTAGAGACCTACCCAAACTGTAACCATAAATACTACTAACATTACCATAACCTTGCCCTATTCATGAAATGAACAACAAGTGAATTTCACTTTAAAATTGAATGCTTTACATTGCAGGGACCAACTTGTGTTCCTTACATGTGAGACACACACACACACACACGCACACACACACAAACACACGCACACACACACAAACACACACACACACACACACACACACACACACACACACACATACACACACACACACACACACAAGATATCCAAGTTCAACACCAGGCTTTAGATACAGTGGTGTATATTACACCATCACCGGACAAGTTCCTTAAGTAATTCATTAGTTCAGAAAATAAAACTGGTAGAAAAACAGTTACAGGTATTAACTGTGATTTTTTCCCCTGTCAGCACAGTTTTTGAGTATTTACACAACATCACAGGATTAAATCATACAAATGCGACCAACACTATCACACCACCATCACCTCGATCTCACTTCACTGCTGATGATTATACACCACCCATAAAACACCAACTGCTCAATGGTCGTCATGTCATGTAGGGGTTCTGACCATTGGTCATATGTTAATTGTTAATTAAAATATGTTAATTGGCCATATGTCTATGCCTCTCACATTTAAGCGGTCATCAGTTATTTTACATGCCCTACCCTGCTGTAAGTTCTGTTCTGTGTTTTGTAATAAATAAAGTATCTGTGTACTCTACCTCCAGACTTGGTTTAACTAAGTATTAATATGGTTAGTTTATTAATATACAATATGTAATAATTTCAATTTATTATTATTTATAATTTAAATTCAATTTAAATGTTTAATTCTACAATTTGGATGGAATAAGCTTGGTCCATGAATCAACTTCATAGTGTATGGTTTTGCTTGATGCAACACATTCCAATTACATTATTAAACACAAATGACATCACTAAAAAAACTTATATTTTATTGGTAGATTAAATATAAAAAAGTATCAAACATCAGACATGTCTTGGGTGATCGACTGAATTAGAGGTAAGCGGAACATTGAGTAAATGTGATTTTTTTTTTGTCAAACCTGTTCTTTAACACACTGCTAAGTAGCTAAGAGAAGATGCTACCTGCTAAATTAAGCAGCTTCAAATCACTTCAAATTCTCAAGCTGCTCACTTTAACTTAGACCTGCACCCAGACTTGCATCACCTGTCAATGCCTTTGTATACGCTTAATCTCCTACTGAATTCGAAAAGTTTAGTAACAGAGCCAAGTGAAGGCATCCTGCCCCCAAACTGATCTATGTCAGATTACAAAATGAGATGATGTGAATGCAGACGGGACACATGCTATCATACTAATTCTGAAATAAAAGCATGCATCATGTCTGCTATGACACATCTTAGAACTTGAAGATCAGGGATTAAGCAGCAGGGAGAGAACAGGCGCTTCCTTACTATGCCGAGGTGCTGGCTGCTGCACTTTTATAATCCCACTACAGTAGACTGACAGAGACACAGAAGAGAGATCAGGAAAGAGAGACAGGTGGGAGAAAGAACGAAATATTAGTCTGAGCTCAACTGTGGTTAAATCCCCAAAACCAGCAGTCTAAAAGGTTCGGAAGGCCATTATACTGCTAGAGCCAGTGAGGTTGAGTTGTAAGTTGTTTTATTTGTGAATAAATAAAAAGTCTTTTTATATTTTTTATTATAATATAAATTATAATTATAATTTATATAAATATTTATATAAATATTTTGGATGAATTAACCATAAATTGCATCTACATAGTTTTGGATTTACAGCATAAACTGCTATCTGTAATTAATTGTTAAACCTGCAATTATATGTATGAGTTAATACAAATAACATTGATTTGTTAGAACTAAAATTAATATTGTGATCAATATGTTTTTTTCATATAATTCTACATGTAATGCTACCGTATCTGGTTCCTAAGCGAAGTGTTTATGGGTGCCAAAATTTTATCCCTCCCTGCCCCAACCTCACATGGTGTGGGAACAGGAGCCACTCTACTTTTTCATCCAAGCAGAGAGCAGTAAGTCTTGTCAGACCCACTGACAGATAAAGTGGGAAAAAACATATAGCAGGTCATAACATGAAAAATAGTCATCTGTGCTTGCTCCCCATTGGTGTAATTTATGCAGATTACACTCTATAGGATCTTTTCTGAGGTAGCATATGGGAAGGACATAGGATTCCTTTTACAGTGTCACAGTGTTACAGTGTCACTGACACAATGGTCAGTGCAACAACAGGACCGGATTGGTAAGCACCCTTTTGTTTTGTGTTTCTTTTATTTATTACTGGTAGGGGCGCATGTTGTTAAAGGCAAATGTCTTTAAAATTACACAATAGTAGGAGCAGTGCTCTTTATCTGTAGGGGTCACATGTTCATTAGATGTGGGGTATATAGAATATCTATGTATCCAGAGATCATTTATATTGCTTTTATTATGTTAATTTTAAAACATGAAAATAACTTTTATTTGTCTCATTTGGCTCTTTCTCACATTGTTGGGTCTGGCTTAGGTATAAAGTAATTACTTTAAATAAATGTAAACTTTAAATAAAAATAAATAAACTAAAACATGCTGTATATTTAAATAAGAATAACACAAAATGAACTCTCTAGAACCGATACAATTCATCATCAGTTCATTTAGATACTGGAATTAGACTAATGCTCACATACATAGTTAAAGATAACATTAAACATTCATCATTTTTTCTAATTAAAATGCCGGAAAGTGATGTATCAGTTAAATATGCATATTTATCTTGAATGGCCTCTGAATTAAATATGTTGCTTGACAAATAGAACACATGATGGAACAAGGTTCAGTCCAGGATCTGCATGCATGTGCACGTGTGTGTGTGTGTGTGTGTGTGTGTGTGTGTGTGTGTGTGTGTGTGCATGTGCTGGTGGGTATGCGTTGACATAATAAGAACATAGATTCATATTAAACCACTGTCCACCGGCATACATGTGAGTCCTTAATAATAATACTAATGGATTCTTTAATTGCATCGGTACCAGCAACAATTTTCAGAGAGGCCGAAACGAGCCGTCTAATGCCTTAATAACCTCACTTCTCTGATGACTAATGGCTCGTATAGAGACGGAAGATAAGGGATGGCCGCTGAGGAAAAGTAATTAAGCGTCCCCTACACACACAAAGTCCAGCGTGCCCTTCCCGACAGGCCGCTGCAGAGAGCTCTCCACGGGCCAGGCAATCAGCCCTTCCTCTTTCATATGGGGGGCTTTTTTCAATCACGCTAGATGAGTGTTTTCAATCAGGAGAGCAGGGTAAACAGACTATGGTAAAAGCTGATTTGTGATTGCTGAAGGATGCATAGAGAATGCTGTCATGTCCCACTCTGCCTGTCTCATTACAATAGGGTTGGTATTCGCAGAGAAGGTTAGGATTGCAGTTTGATTTTCCATGTTATTTAAGATTAATCAATATGTTTGCGTGCTGAAATAAAATACTGTCTTTTAATAGTAGACATCTACATTGGCTTTGAATGAAAGCTGTCTATAGGCTGTATTCAGGGTCACAAACATAAGTTAAAGAGATTAATCAATGAAGAGGATGGGTTGGCTATCAGACTTGTGCTAAATAGGTGCTTAACTACTGGTGGTTTCTTCAGAATATAAAAAAGTTCTGGGATGCAAGGTTGGCATGTTTGTGAAAGGAGTTCTTAAGGTCCTTTACAATAAGCACTTTCAGAATGTTAAAACATGTGAAACATGTGTATGTGTATGCAGTGTGGACCAATGGGAGCAGTAGAAAATGGTCGGGCAAATCTTAGGGTGATATGAAAGTATGAAGCATATAGCAGTAAGGTGTCCATGGAAACGATAATGGTTCAGACAGAAGATTCTTCCTCTAATGTAAATTGTTATTAGGAAAACTGGTGGAAAGCAAGCATTAGTTATGATTAGAATACAGATTATTAGAAAATGATCTGTCACAGACCCTATTTTACTTTGCCTTAGACGGAGTAAGGGGGACTAACATAGTATGTACTATAGTCCATAAACAGATTACAGTCCGTTATCCTAGAATTACAAAGTCCTTCTTTACATTAAGTGAAAATGATAACACAGTTAATAATTGTGGCAAAAATTAGCTGTGCCCAAACATTTGTACTATAGATCATCAAACAATGTTAAATCTGGTAATTTATATACAGAGTAATATAATAATAGAAAAAAAAAAGATCTGGAAACATTGTATGTATATTTTTATGTATTTTACAAATAAAACACTGCACAAAAGTATTCAAATATCATATATAATATTTATATTTTAATAATTTAAATCATAGTATAATATATGTAACTGAATATATGAGGCACGATATAGGGTCAAGGAAAATCTTGTTAGTTTCAACTGTTACTATTACATGACACGTTGACTCATAGCAAAGCAATTTAAATTTATTTTTAAGTTCATATTTCTATAATCCTACATACCCCATCTACAAAGCTGTGAACTTTCAATAACACTGTATGCAGTTTCAGTAATAATACTTCAGCATGGGCATTTAACTCAACTCTGAATACAACCTTAGACTGATGCTCCAACACCTGCTTCCTTTCATGAACAAGAAATATTGTAGGAATTTTTCCTGTAAAGGAAAAAAAATCCTTGCAAACCATGGTAACATTTTTTTTACTTTAGACAGGAATGTTGACCTGCTAAAGCTGAAAATTCTGGTAAAAATGACAGAATACTTTATATACAACACCAATCAGTGGAGAAAAGAATAAACTTAAGATGTGACTTACATTTATGTAAAAAAACACACACACAAACCTGGATATTGTGGTCTAAGGAGGTTTATACTTAAATTTCTTTTATTTAGCTTTCATACCAAAATCACAAGACACAACCTTATGACCAGTAGTGCAAAACTCTTATCTTTTCCTCTGTTCTTTTTTAAATAATAGTAATAATTATAAAAACAACAAGGGCAACATGGGGGCATGGTTAGCACATCCACCTGTCATTGCTGGGGATGCAGATCCAAATTCTGATCTAAGATAAGTTTCCATGTTCTCTCCATGTACGCATGGGTTTTCTCCTGGTTATGATTTTCATTTAAAATTTGATCTGGAACTGAAGGTAATATGTGTGTGATTTATAGAAGACTTTTTTTGTGGTGAAAATGGGGCTGAACTATTTGCAAATTGTTGTTTTAAATGTCACTTTAAATGTTGTTGACTTTAAAATATTGGGGCACCTGTCCCTCATTAATGTACTCATGGTTGAGTGATTGGTTTATTTTGTGCACGTGACTGGGTGTTTTTTTGTATTTAGTTCCCGTGTTCCATTACCCCCATACACGTCTTTGTTGTGGTTTTCCCGGTGATAGTTTCGTTTAGTTTGTTCCCCCTTTCCATTGGTGTCCCTACACCATTTTAAAAGAATAAATCTGTTTTGTTTTTATGCCCAGTGTTCTCTGAACTCTCCTTTCGCGCTCAACCACGGTATGGCGCTGCGCAATATTCCCGCGCAGGTTATATCCGTAGGAGCGTTTCTTCCAACGGACCGGCGTACGCATTCTTTCCCGCGTAGCCGTTCCTGGGAAACGCTCACAAGGCACAAGCGGCGTACGCATTTCTCCCGCGTAGCCGATCTTCCGGGAAAGACGAACGGACTGATATACCTAAGTTACCTAACAGATACCTAACAAATATACCTAAGCTATATATATTTAAACTTTATTACAGGTTTTACTCTAGTTTGTACTGTTTACATTTACATACATTTGGTCATTAGCAGATGCCTTTATACAACTAGACATACAAGTGTTCAAACTTCATGGTTGGGTTCAGAGTAGAGGTTTTGCCATTATACAGCCCCCCTGGAGCGATGAGGGTTAGGGGCCTCGCCACTAACTTTAATATAATTTCAAATTCAGTAATATCTAAAAAAATATCTAAAAAAAATTCTAAATGCCATTTTCTAATAGTTTTCTCTTAAAATTTATTTACTTCATGCTTATTTAAATATTATGTACAACATAATATAAAGTCCAATGGAAGAACTTAAATAAAAAAAAAATACTTTAAGTAATTTCATTATTCTTTGCATAGCTGTATATAAAAATAAATTTTAAAATTAAAATAAATCTTTGTAACATCTGAATCTAATTACTGCCATTCCTCATTTGGGAATTGTCAACCTGAAATGCAGTCCAAAGCTTTACGTCCTGACTTACGAGAAATTTTTGAAGAGGAAGGTCATTCAGGAAGATGTCTGGCCAGTGTGTCACAAACACTTACAGCTGATGATTCAAAACTCATAGGAATGGAGGATCCGTCATGCTGATTACACTGATGCCACGAGTGGAAATCCATCTCCACTTAGCCCTCTTTGGAAAAATGACTGAACACCTTTAAATGAAAGTGACAGTCGAGTGCCTGCTTTTCATTTTGATGCTTGAGGTTCTGATTAATTTCTAAATGTACATTTTTAAGATTTCATCAATTGAAGAAAATAAAGCATTAATGTGCATGAAAGGTTAGCCTTTCTTTAAAATTATGTTAAACCTTATTCTGTTTTGTTTAGTTGTCTGCTTCGTGTGTTTGACTAGAAAATATTTGGAAGCACAAAATAAATTAATAATAATAAAAAGAATAAAAAAAATAAATAAATACACAATGGGATCTATTTTAATGCCATTTACTGTTCAAGCACATCTTGACTGTGTTGCTTATTCCCTACCAAAATAGCAAAGGACACCTGACAGTTGTCATCTGTCTGGGTTGTTTTCAGTCAGTGAGTTTTCTGTTGCCATGATAGCAATACAGCAGAAATTTACCTGAACCTCATTTCAAGACAACCATACCAATGGGTGTAGTTATATTCACAAGTACCTTCGCTATTTGAATGCCGTGACACACTTTTGATGGCTTGTTGTTGCTGCTCCTACATTGTTGTTGCTGCCTGGCCGCTCAAGGAGGATGAGTCCCCCACTGAGTCTTGGTCCTCCCAAGGTTTCTTCCTTGAATAACAACATAAAAGGGAGTTTTTTCTTGCCACTGTCGCTTCGGCTTGCTCTTTGGGGGTTTAAAGGCTTTTCATTCTGTAAAGCTGCTTTGTGACAATGTACTGTTGTAAAAAGCGCTATATAAATAAATAACTTGAACTTGAACTTGAACTTGT
>JAFMOD010000933.1:1367166-1395293 GCA_019802435.1 Corydoras maculifer
TGGCCGCTCAAGGAGGATGAGTCCCCCACTGAGTCTTGGTCCTCCCAAGGTTTCTTCCTTGAATAACAACATAAAAGGGAGTTTTTTCTTGCCACTGTCGCTTCGGCTTGCTCTTTGGGGGTTTAAAGGCTTTTCATTCTGTAAAGCTGCTTTGTGACAATGTACTGTTGTAAAAAGCGCTATATAAATAAATAACTTGAACTTGAACTTGAACTTGTAAGATAGCATCGCAACACGCCTTGGGCAGGGTTTAAAATAGGGAACAATATCTTAACATTAAAATGGGGAACAATTCTAAACATTTAAGATGTATCTTGGGCGATCGGCTTATAATTGAACAACCAAAATGTGTTAATGTTTACACATATCTGTCTCCAGCTATTCATTTACAGTATATTACTAACCATGCCAGTTTCTCAAGAGTCTAGTTAGACTCTAGTTAAATTCTTTTAGAAATTTCTGAAAAGAATTATGACACACTAGCATATGCACACCAAATGGTATGTCAAGGCACCTTTCACATTTGTAGTTTATTTAAGTGATCGGATCAAATTCAAAACACATCTCTTCCAGGAGTACTTGCTATTAAAAGGTAAGAAGAATCGAGACATAAATAGCAGATTGGCTAATGATCGGGATTGATAATACTACAGTGTAGCTGGTTTCTTCTAAACTACTGACTTGTGTTGTTCTCTCATGTGTAAGTAAGTTAAAACAAGCTTGCAAGACTCATTGTTAAAAATAATAATAAAATAAAATAAATAAATAAATAAACTTTATAGTGCTTACATAAGTAAATAAAAATCGAAAAGATGTAAACTGTTTAAACTTTTTAAACATCATGGAATTTAAATTTACCATATAAGGCAGTGTATACATAGCTGAACTATAATCAATGCCGAGATGAAGCAATTTACCATCTGTGCTTGTTGAATACATACTATTCATAAAGTGGCAACATGCCTTCAAAAAGATCAGTAATGTTGTAAATAATATCTTGTTATTTTCAACCCTTTTTCCCATTCCTTGTTCCCTTACCCCTTCGAGTCTCTGTTTATATGGAATCATGCAGTGCATTTTCAAGCGTCATTTGAAATGAGAGTATCACTGTGTGTTAATGGCTATGGCAGTAAAGAAAAACTCAACTGAGTATGGAGTGTCACATATTTACACTAACCCATCAAACTGCAAACTGCCTTCATGCTTTGGATTATTCTCATTTTGCTTTTGCCATTCTTTGTCTTCTCCCAAGTTTTGTTTTTGTTTATCAGTTCTTGGTTTTAATAATTAGTATCAAACCCAGCTGTTGTTACTTCTTGAATTATGTATGCAAATTCCATTTTTTTCTTAAAATATTTCTAAGCATTACAGAAAAGGTCGTAATCATTTCTGTATTTCAATGTCCATGATGCTGACCTCATTTCTAGTCTTGATTCTCCCCCTCACCTATTCATTCTTTCTTATCTGCCTGTTCCAAAAAGCATTTGTGTTGACCCTGATCAGTGCTCTTATTACTCTGGTTTCTGTTTCTAGCTCTTGTCCTAATTTGAATGAAAGCACTTCTGGATTTGCACCATCATCTACCGGTCCTGTGTTCATGTGGCAAATGGAACATGGATAGTAGATTTCAGCATATACAACCCAAAATGAATAAAAAGGTTTGGCTGCTTGATTGTGAGCTGAAGAAAAACCTAGTTTTACTAGCTTCACAAATGTGACTTTTATAATATATGTTTTAGCATTTTTCAAAGGACACAAAGAATTAAGCAAATTTTATGTTGATGAATTTGTCTTTTTTACATAAAAACAGTGAGTGAGTAATTAAAGCTGATGCATGTCGTTACATTTTAATATTCTCCCATTGGCAACTGTAAAGCATAGTTGAATTAAATAATGATTTAAATATATATCCGACAATTGTATCATATTTAAGATGGAAAAAACAATTACAAAATGATGTAACAGACTTTCTGTTTCTGTTTTCATATTTATTTGATCCACAGTGACATAAAATATTTTAATAACCCTAAGGTAATGCAAATTTACATGTGTTTGGCTTCCTAAAGGTGTCATACAGTTAAAATAGTTTCCTAGAGTCTTCATAATCAGTAGGTGTGATTGTATTTAAATAAATTGTGTCAACTGTTCAACCCAAACATTCTAAATAGTGGTGTTCTGACATCACAATACCATTTGTTTGTGAAACAAATCACTGAAGGATATTCAAATCATATATACCCCAGGAACCCTAACAAACAGATTTATTTGCAATTGGATTAATCATGCAGGAAAATATTGGTTCCACTGTTTTGTGCCACCTCTGACACTTGGTATTGAACAAAAAGTTTATGTCATGTCTCTGGATGTAGTGGCTTGCTCCATGACTATTTGATTCCAAGGCATGTGTCGTTCAGCACAGAAATCAAGTTGCTATTTGTTTAGACACAATTAACTTGTCCACTGTGGGAAATGTAAATCTTTTCAAATGTATTAAACACATTGATCTAAACAGACACAAACCCCTGTAAAAACTAATAAATTGTGCAAAAAATCAACACTGTCTCAATTTACTCATAGTGGATTTTATGAAAGCATCAGAATAATTAAAATATCACCCAGTAAATTGACTTAGAAATGCCTTTCAGCTGTGATTTAACCTCACAAAAAGGACAAGCAGCTGCAACGTCAAGCTAGCAGAGGTAATTCTAAAATAATTTAGCCACACTCAAAATCCACTTATAAGATATATCAAGCAATAGCTTTGACTGGAGCAGATGAGGCCATTTCAAAGCCAATTTCCTTTGGATTCATCAAGCTTGACCATTTCTGCAGCGATTATAATCCATTGGCGGGTCAACTCTATTAGAATGTGACAAAGAGAGGGAAAAAAGTAAAGCCTCACATAAAAACATTCAGAACAAAGAGTGCTCTTCGTTTCCTTCCATTTCTACATAATACACATACATTGGAAAAATGTACAAGTCTCCATGAGATGAATGAATGGAATTTGAACCTTCATATAGGATTTAATGAATATAAAGCAAAATCTGAATTATTTTATATATCAACAATATCAATATAATTTAGACATGAGAATCTAAAACATTTACAAAATACAGCAGACACCTTAATATAGGATTTTAGAATGATACAATTTGAGGCTCCAGGCTCCTGCACTTGATGGAACTTGCACTTCAAATTTCAGTGGTACTTTAGGGGTTCACACCTTTTTGGGGATGAATATATATATGAATATAACTAAGAAGTGTGTCCATGCCTTACATCCTTTACCTGTCATATAATACAATAGCCCACCTTTCTACTGTGCCTGAGCGATGGAGTCATCACCTCCTTTACTTAGCCTGACAGATAAGGCCTACCTATTCTTTATTGAGCCTGAGTTACTCACCACAATCATAGCGCTTAAGCAGTAAAGCCTCTCATTTACTAAGCCTGAAAAACAAATTTCTCATTTTCCTAATTGGGCCCAATAGGTTTGAGACACTTCTTCTTTACTGAGCATGAGAAGTCTTTTTCTCCTTGCCTGAGTTAGACAGATAGAATCTTTATTTTTACTTTACTTTCAAACAGGTTCATCTTCTTCTCTAAACCCAACAGGTAGATTCAACATCTCCTGAGGGGACCCTCACTTTCTCCACAGGGCTTAGTATGAAGAGTCCTCATTTTCACTGAGCCCAACAGGTAGAACCCTCATCGTCTTCCCTGAAACTGAGATGACCCCCATGTCCTTGACTAAGACCAATTGGTTTAGCTTAACTCTTCTTTACTGAAAGTGAGAAGCAGAACCTCTATCTGCTTATTTAGTCCGACAGATAAAGTCTATATCTGCTTCACTGAGTTTGATAAGTGGTTTCCCTATATTTTAGTGAACCTGACAGGCCGAGGTCTTTTTCTTTACTGTTGCGTACTATAAAGCCCTATTTACCGTCACTGAACCTGACAGTACAGCTAAATTTCCTTTCACTGAGTCTTGCAATTAGCCGGGAACTGCCTCAGTTTCATTCTTAAAGCCTGACAAGTAGAGTCGTCATCTACTTCACTGTGTATGATGGGTAGAACCTCCATTTGCGTCTCTGACCCTGACAGGTAGAGCACCATCATCTTTACAATACAGTCTGTAATTGCACTTCAAACTGTATTTACAATCATCAGCCACTTAATTAGGTACACCTGCTTGTACATTATATGATTTAGCATATACAGTTATAGAAAAAAAGTATCATTTACATTTAGTCATTTAGCAGACGCTTTTATCCAAAGGGACTTAGAAATGAGAACATCACAAGTCAGTACTTATGAAGAAAACCAACTATACTGTAAAATCATCAAACCTGGTTGTTATTTGATGCTGCCCCCCCTTTTTATTACAACAGGTATTTGTTAAAAAGTTTCAGGAAAAATAAATAAATAAATAATAATAATAATAATAAGTGCATACAAATAATAAAATGATGGCATACTAATTAGCACATCCTGTTGGGGTTTTGTCACGTGGTGTTTGTTTTGTGTTTGGTCTCCATGCCGCCGTAATTCCACGCACCTGGTTTCCCTATCACCACGCCCTATATAACCACCTCACTCCCGTTCCTCCACACCAGATAGTCTTGTGCCCACGAATCCCAAAGCCTAGACTCTTCTATCCCCCACGCCTCGATCACGCCTTGCCTCACCTCACCTCTCCTCGTTTTTGCCTCACCTCGCCTCGCCTCGCCCAGCCTTCCCCTCGCTCCGTCTCGTCTGTCTCTGGATTCCCTGGTATGTTTTGTGCCCGCTCTCACCTGCGTTTTGTGTGCAGCGCTCCAGCCGTAACAAAGGCGCGATCAAGCAGCCTTCCACGAGGGCGCTTGGATTGAGACGCGTCCTGTGTGTGACATCAGGACCTGGACGTGTGCCTCGTCATCCAGCCACAGCGACGCTCCTGTGTGCTGCACGGAACCCCATCCACGTCTCAACAACCATACACAAACTGTCAATAAAAACCTGGTTTCTTGCATCTTATCCTCTGCTTCAGACTGGTCACTCCGAGTAGCGGTTACGTATTGGCCACTCGGCCGTAACAATACTATCTGGCCAACATGGATCCCTCAGAGCGCCCACCTCTGGGGCGGAGCCAGCACCACCTCCATCCACCAAACGAACAGACTCGCACTTCGACACGCTATTCAGCCGCCAGATAGAACTGGCGGACATGGTCAGCAGTCTGGCGCTCCAAGTTCAGACGGTGCTCGTCTCCCTGCCTGCATCCTCCTCTACGCCCGGATCACCCAGATACCCTCATCACCCAGCCTCAAAAACCAGGTACCAAACCCATCTTCTGTGCCAGTAGCCCGCCTCAACGGAGCCGCGGTACAGCCCGTGCAGAGGATTTATTTTTCAATGCAAACTATACTAGGTAATCTCGGCACCGTCCCTCTGCTCGCCACCTCCTACGCCACATTCATTTAACGCTTTCGTTCTGTATTTGACTGGCCGGACCATGCGGATGATGTAGAGAGCCGTCTGCTTACCGTGCGCCAAGGAACCCGATCAGTAGCGGAGTTTGTCGTGGAATTCCAGACACTCGCCGTGAAGTCGGGCTGGTGTGAGCACTCGCTGCGTGGCTTGTACCGACACGCTCTGCACGATCGGATATGGGGCGAACTGGCAACCCACGATAGGCCTGATACGCTCCAGGGCCTTATTGACCTTGTTATCTGCCTGGGCGGGCGCATGAACGAGTCTATGCCAGGATTCCGTCCACGCCACTGCCTCGCCGAAGTTGCCAGTCACACACCGACCCGCCACACCCGTGAAGCCCGAAACCATGCAGTCTGGACGCACTACACTCACGCCTGAGGTCTGCAGTAGCCGTTGGAACCAAGGGCTCTGTTTCTACTGCGGTAAGGCGAACCACCAAGTGAGGGAGTGCCAGGTGCGGCCAAAAGATACGACTCGGCATTAGAACTTGGGGTCCTGTCGAGTCTGGCCCGAAAACCCCAAGCCCACAGGCTCAGCCTCCCCGAGGGGTTTCTCCTCCAGGATAGTAGCCTGCCGGTAAACATTCTTATAGACTCTTTGGCAGAGGAGAATCTAATAGACGATGACTTTGCCCGCCAAGCCGGTATCACGTTATCTCCATTGCCCCCCCCTCCACACCGTGGCCCTGGATAGGCGCCGTCTGTCCTCTATCACACACCACACTAACTCCGTTCAGCTGTGGATCACTCTGGATTTTATCATGGGTCTGCCGGAGTCTAAGGGTAACTCTGTTATTTTTACCATCATTGACAGGTTCTCGAAAATGATACACCTTGTGGCCCTGTCTAGGCTCCTATCGGCACTGGAAACCGCCAAGCTGGTTTTGACAAAGTATTCAGGATCTTTGGCATTCCCGTGGACATCGTATCGGACCAGGGACCGCAATTCATCTAGCAGGTATGGCGAGCCTTCTTCAAGTAGTTTGGAACCTCTGTTCCTTTCACCTCAGGAAGCCACCCCCAGTCAAACGGCCAGGCGGAGAGGGCCAACCAAGTGATGGAGACCACCCTGCGCTGTGTTTCTGCCCGACACCCAGAGCGTTGGAGCGACCACTTAGCCTGGGCGGAATACGCCATTAACACCAGGCGTAGCTCCGCCACTGGGAAGTCCCCATTTGAGGTCGCGCTGGACTACCAAACCCCCCTCTTTCCTGAAGAACAGTAGGAGATCAGCGTCCTGTCCGTGGCCCAACACCTCCGCTGATGCCGCAAGATGTGGAGGAACACCATCATAGCCCTCCGCCAAGCTCAAGCCACAGCCACCCTTTCCGCAAACAGCCATTGCCGCCAGGCCCCTGCCTACAAGATCGGGCATCTGGTCTGCCTTTCTACCAGGAACATACCCCTCAAGACAGAGTCCAAGAAACTGTCCCCCCAGTTCATCAGCCCATTCCCCATCTCCAAGTTCGTCAACCCAGCAGCCATCCACCTCCAGTTACCGCGCCATATGCGCATCCACCCCACCTTCCATGTCTCTCAAGTCAAGCCTGTCACCCACTTCCCCCTCAACCGCACCCCCCGCGACGCACCAGCCCCCCGCCTCGTCGACGGCCAGCCGGCCTTCACAGTTCACAGACTCTTGGACTCCCGTCGCCGGGGCAGAGGGGTACAGTTCCTGGTAGAGTGGAAAGGGTACGGCCCGGAGGAGTGCTCCTGGGTCCTCCGTTCAGCCATCCTAGACCCCTACCTCATCCAGGAGTTCCACAAGAGATTCCCCGACAAGCCTTTTGGGGCGCTAGGAGGAACCCCTTGATGGGGGCTGATGTTGAGGTTTTGTCACATGGTGTTTGTTTTGTGCTTGGTCTCCACACACCTGGTTTCCCCATCACCACGCCCTATATAAGCACCTCACTCCTGTTCCTCCACGCCAGATAGTCTTGTGCCCATGGATCCCTAAGCCTAGACTCTTCTAGCCCCCACGCCTCGATCCCTCACCTCACCTCGTCTTGTCTTTGCCTCACCTCGCCTCTTCCTTGCCTCGCCTTACCCAGCCCTCGCCTCGCCCCGTCTCGTCTCATCTGTCTCAGGATCTCCTGGTGTGTTTTGTGCCTGCTCTCACCTGTGTTTTGTGTTTTGTGTGCAGCACTCCAGCCGCGACTAAGCCACGATCAAGCCGCCTTCCATGAGGGCGCTTGGATTGGGACACGTCCTGTGTGTGATGTCAGAACCCGGACGTGCACCGCGTCATCCAGCCACAGCAACACTCCTGTGCGCTGCACGGAACCCCGTCCACGTCTCAACAACCACACACAAACTGTCAATAAAAACCTGGTTTCTTGCATCTTATCCTCTGCTTCAGACTGGTCACTCCGAGTAGCGGTTCCAACCACGTATTGGCCACTCGGCCGTAACACATCCGTCTCTTGGGGATCGCTGGGGATCTAGGTTCAAATCCCGATCTGGGTGGAGTTTCCATGTTCACTCCAAGTTCGTGTGTGATTTTTCTCTGGTTTTCTGAACATGGACTCAGTGTATTTTGGCTGCTCTAAATTTTCTCTGTCTATGTGAGTGTGTGCTCAATGGTGGTTTGGTGCCCTGTCATGGGTGTATTTGCCCAAGGTCTGAAATGTTCTTCCCTGGATAGGCATGGGGAACCCTGTGAGGATTAAGCAAAAGCTAATGAGATTAAATACAAATCTTAATTTATTTAAATAAAACATGGTTTAATGTGTTGAAAACAAAAACCAATGATAAAGCAACGTATAATAAAATACCCTTTATCAGCAATTACTTCAAGTAATATTTTATCATATTTCTTTTTTGGTCTTTCACATTATTTGGGTGGAATTATGGTCCACTCTTCTTTGAAACATTAATTCAGTTCACTGAGGATTGTGGGTATTTATTGAAGCCCAGGCTTAGGATTTGCTTTGAATCTTTTCTGTCAATCATGATGAGAATTTCATTGTGTGCTTGAGATCATTGTGCTGTTGCCTGACGCAGATGTGGCCAATGGCAAGATGGCCTTACATTTTTAAATACTTTGGTACACAAAAAAGTTCTTGGTTGACTTAGTGACTGCAAAGTGCTCAAGTAATGTAACAAGCCTAAATCAATGAATTATGGTCTTGTGTGTCCAAAGACAATGTTTCATAAGTCATTTGGTTAGTTAGGATGTAACTTGCAAATATATGTCATGCTCTCATGTTGTTTTGTTTGTTGTTGTTTGTTGTCATGTTGTTTTTAAACAATTAAGAGGCTTTGTCCTCCCAAACCATCCATACTAGTTTAGTCCTTTTGTTCCTCTACTGTTATTATAGCAAGCAATCCATTTTTGCAAGCTATCCAAACATTGCACTGTTTAAATTTTGGTGTAAATGTGCTGGGATGGAATGTACTCTGTGATGATCATTAATAGTCCTAAATCCTTGTAAACCTGTAAAAAAAATGTTCCTCACTGTGAAATAATGGACTTTAAAGTGAAATCGCTTCACACGACTTCCTACATCATTAGGCATTAACAATTGCTCTACTAAGATTACTACTTATGTATTTTATGTTTTGAATTGTGTTAAGACACATGTGAGTGCTCCAGACCAGCAAGATGAAAATGCTTCTGCTTTAATAGAAATGATCACACTTGCTGATGAACAATCAATGATGAGCATATGATTAACAGTACATCATTACTACTTTCTCTTAACTTATATGTATACACTATTTTTATACACTACTTCTGCATTTTGGATTTGTAAATAAATAATGAATGAGCGACACAGTGGCTGACTAGTTAGCACATTCTCGGTTTAACTGGGAAATAATCCCAGTGGTGTATAGTTAATTATAAAATGGTTAATTCCGGTCGAGGGCGGCACGGTGGCTTAGTGGTTAGCACGTTCGCCTCTCAGCGCTAGGGATTCCCGGTTCGAATCCCTATCTGGGTGGAGTTTCCATGTTCTCCCTGTGTCCGTGTGGGTTTCCTCCCACAGTCCAAAAACATGGATCAAGTCAATTGAATTCTCAAAATTGCCCCATATAGTGTGTGTGTGTGTGTGTGTGTGAGTGAGTGTGTGCCCAGCGATGGATTGGCGCCCTGTCCTGGGTCTATCTGCCCAGCGCCCGAAACGTTCTCCCCTGGATGGGCATGGGGAACCCCACCGCGACCCTACTAGAGGATAAAGCGGGAGATAATGAACGAATGAATGAATGAATGAATAATTCCGGTCGTAAATCTGATTTACTGAGCCGATACATAAAATAAATTATTTTAAATCATAAATTACAGATTAATTTAAAGAAAAATCCGATTCCCAAGACACCTTTAGCCTGTTTCAGATGTTTTGTATAAACGGTATTTTGTAATTTGGTCACTAGATGGATAGGAAAAAATGGAATCCTGTTATTCAGCAATTAGTGTGTTACACTCGCCTACCTCGATCTAAAAGTGGCTGCAAATATGTAAATTACATTACATGCAGAATTTTTTTTGTAGCCTTACTCCAACTCATATTTAACAGAATTTTTGCACTTTGCACTAATATAAATATAACTTAATATGACTGATGATTAATTTTTTTTCTTTTTTGGTTCTTATGGTTTTTGTAAGGTAGAATTTGTTACTTTAATTCAACTGCCACAACTACATTTTAATTTAATGAAACACAAATATACGCTTGTTTGTAGTCAAGTCATGTAGTCTAGGTATTACTGTACATGTATCACTCAATTCCCTATGGTTATTTAATAGTTTTAATAATTGCTTTACTAAAACAAGCTAGATTAAAAAGTAAACAAAACCAAGGTGTATGTTAATTGCATTGTATACTAATAAATGAAATATTAATTAAATGTGAAAAAAAGAGTGTATATATATATATATATATATATATATATATATATATATATATATATATATATATATATATATATATATATATATATATATGTGTGTGTGTGTGTGTGTGTGTGTGTGTTTTATTTCGTACAGTAAAGTTTATTCAAATTATTTGCACTCCAATATCTGACTGCTTCTGAACTAGAATAAACCTAAAATCGGTATAAATGTATATCACATAAATCAATTTAATTATTTCTTCTCAACCATTTAATCTATAGTATAATAAAAAGTATTATAAAGCCTACAAGAATGATTTTATTACACTAACCGATACAAGACTACCAGTTAGTCTGTTGAAGTGAGTTTTTAGCCCCATGCCCTCCTGAGCAGCCAGAACGAGACCTATGGTGCTAATGAAAGCAATTAGATAAAGCTGCCATGAAGGAAGAGGTAGTGCAATATTAACACCTAATAAAAGAGTGATATAAAATTTTATTACAGTAAAGTCAGGCTAAATTAAAACACCAGTCCCAGGAGTGAACCCAAGCGGGGGGACGACGCCTCCCCTTGTCCGCTGAGATTTGTAAAATTAATATAAATGAAGATAGAAACATCTTAAAAGGGAGGGAAAGGAGATGTGTAAAAGTTATATGTGGGGGAGAGCATAATGTTAGCATGGCTCCTCCCTGCTCCAGATTACAAGCCAAGAGCTTTATATTTCACAGGGATAGTGGGATCATTGAGCACAGCAGACATGCATTACCTTAATATAAGGACCTAATTAAAAGTAGCCAAGGAGTGAAATCGGAGATCTGTAGCACAGTCGCATTGCCATTATGTGATGATTAAGGAGCATGCATGGTTAGAGTATATTAAAAACACATGGCTATGCTACACTGATGGAGTTAAACATGCTGTAAAATGGCAGGACTTTTTAATGATAATTTGAGCATATGCATATCAATGCAAATGTCTAAGGGGGAAGTCAGTGAATTGGGTAAAGATAGAAGTGTGGCCTGATTAAAAAAAAAAAAAAAAAAAACTCTTTCATCTACTGTATTTTAATTGGTCAAATTTTCCAAATCATTTTTATCTAAGAAGGATTTTAATGTGTTGCTAAATTCTAGCAGTTTCTTTGCATACAGGGGTGTGTGTTTGTGTGTGTGTGTGTGTGTACATTGTTTAAAATAATGTATAGTATGTGGCTGTAGTAGTTTTGTCGTTGGTTGTTTTTTCTTGCAGTTTTAACAATGCCCCTTGGTCCTTTGATAATAATGAATAATATGATAAAGTATAGCTTTTGTCCTCCCTCTCTCCCTTTCCCTCGTCCCCATCCTTTCCCTCATTCCCTTAGTTTCGGATCCTGTGTGTGTGTGGTGTGTGGAAGGATAGTCCGTGTCCGTCATTTATGTATAAACTCCCTAACACGTTCTCACTTTTATTTACTAACCTCTCCACTGTCGGTGTATATAACACATTTAACCCATCTCATATTAACCACTCCTCTGTCTCCCGGTTCCAGGTTTCCGTCGGTGTGTTTCCTTCCCCGTAGTTCACCCTCGGTTCTCCCTGGTTATCACCTCGTCCAGCACTTCACCTCCTCTGTCCTGTTCCTGTTCTATTTAGCTCCTCCTTTCACGCTATTTTCCATTCTCTTTGTTTAATCTACTCCCCAGTGTTTATATTTTGTGTTGGTGTTAGTTTGTGTTCTTTTTTCTCTCTTTTGCTTGATACCAGGTTCGCTGCCAGTCCATCCATCGAGTGCTCCAGTGATCCTGCTGCCGATCACCTAACTCAGTCACGTGTCATTCGGTCGCCGCTGTTTGATTGGTTTAATAAACCACAGTTGTTTTGGATCGACGTCTCCTCTGTTCTCTCTGAGCCAGACTCATAACACATACTACTTCATGTGGCACATCAAATAAGGGCATGGCAGCTTAGTGTTTAGGTGTTTGGCTATCAATCTGAAGGTTGGGGGTTCAAATCTAGAGCCATAAAATTTACCAGTATGGACCCTCGAGCAAGGCCCCTAACCCCTTGTGTATTATAACTGACCCTGTTCTCTAACCTTAATTAAGTTGGGACACTTGTAATTTGCTTTGGATAAAAGCATCTGCAAAATGACATAACTACATTTTTTGTGGTTTCAGCAAGTTTAGGACAGACGTAGGCTTGCGGTCAAGGAAGCTTGAAGTCTCTTTTGCTTGATACCAGGTTCGTTGCCAGTCCTGGTACACAAGCTACGCACGTGACATCCATCGAGTGCTCCAGTGATCCATTTGCAGATCACCTAAAGGCTCATTTATGCTCAACGTTAAATACGGAAACGGATACGGACGGAGCCTTTTGTCCGTACTCTGCGTTCATTTCGTACGTAATTTGCACGTTTTCTGAAAGCTTGCGTATGCGGACAGGACGGAGCAATACCACTGGAAACCATGGGGGCAGTGCATGATGCCACCACTTAAATATGTACACGAAAAAGAAGAAAAACATGATGGAACTTTTTCAAGACCGGTTGTGCGAGTTGGTGCGCAATTTTAATCATTTATTTTAATCGGGGCACAGGGACGAACAGTTGTTTCAAAACAGCTGGAAATTAGAAAGGAATTAAAAATCCGGAAGCATTGGAAATGACGTTCGTCATCAATTTCCCTCATTGGGCGGAAAAGTGAATAAAATTCTCCATCCAAATGTCGCCACCTATTCAGTGGCCTCACAGACCACCGCCGTCTAGAACGCCAGCCTTTTCTCGTTTTTGCAGTATGTACAAAATCACAAGTTCCTCCGCCGTCGCCGTGTTTGATTTTTACTCTAAACTGCCCTCTAATGGATGTAGTGTTCAACAACCAAATCAACGGAGCTGACGCAAGGAAGTATGTGGGCAGTAACTGTTATAACGCATGAAGCGCACGCACACATTTCCGTATGCAGAGGGAGTATAAATGAGGCTTAACTCAGTCACGTGTCATTCGGCCGCCGCTGTTTGATTGGTTTAATAAACCACAGTTGTTTTGCATCGACGTCTCCTCTGTTCTCTCTGAGCCACACTCATAACAGAATACTTTGCCACCATGGAGACGGCAGAGCAACTGATCCAGCGGCTGCTCCTACAGCTCAACAACCAGGGTCAGGTGATTCAGTCTCTCGCCCAGCAGGTCCAGAACCTCGTGGTGGGGGCTACGACGGTTCCTCCGACAGCCACAGCCAGTGCGACACCCGCACACGCTCCTGTCACCACTCAACCTGCCACGATAATTCCCATCCCTGAACCGGCACTATATTCAGGGAAACTCATGCCCTTACCCGTCCCACAATGCCTCTGGAGCCACATTGCGGTCGATTTCATCACCGACCTCCCCACCTCCGAAGGTAACACCACCATCCTGTCGGTGGTGGACCGCTTCTCCAAGGGGGTGAAATTCGTCGCCCTGCCCACTCTGCCCTCAGCGTTCCAGATGGCGGAGACCCTATTTCATGAGGTTTTTCGACACTTCGGCCTCCCAGAGGACATCGTCTTGGATAGAGGTCCCCAATTCACCTCGTCCATCTGGGAGGCGTTCATCAAGAAGCTGGGGGTCTCAATCAGCCTCACTTCGGGTTACCACCCGGAGAGTAACGGGCAGTACGAACGGGCTAACCAAGAGCTCAGCAAGTTCCTGCGTACTTACTGCCAGAAGCATCCTCACGACTGGGCCACGTTCCTCCCATGGAACCCGTTCCTTCCATCTCCCAGAACTCTCTCAGAAGTTCCAGCACGGCCCTTACTCCGTTCGAATGCTTCCTTGGCTTCCAACCCCCCTTTGCCCCCTGGGATCCCACTCCTTCCAACGCCCCGGTGGTAGATGAATGGTTCCAGAAGAGCAAGGACATATGGGAAACCGTACACCAGCGGATCACAGAGAGCAACGTCCGCTCGAAACGTTTTGCAGACCGTAGAAGGAATGAGAGTCCCGACTATCAGATCGGGGAACAAGTCTGGCTGTCCACCAAGGACTTGCGCATCCCGGGCTGTAAGAAACATTATCATCAAAAGGATAAATGACGTGACTTATACCCTACAGCTCCCTCCCCGACTCTCCGGTTTCAGCAAGTTTAGGACAGACGTAGGCTTGCGGTCAAGGAACCATCCTTGCGACCTGAAGGTTCCCTATTCGATTCCAGGTCCCAACAACTTTTATGGCTGAAGTGCTCATGAGCAAGCTACCCAACACCAATTGATTCCTAGGCACTGTATACAAGGTTGCCCACCACTCCGGGCATGCGTGATCACTTCACTAGTGTGTGTGTATGTGTATGCTTCAATGTATGGATGGGTTAAGTGTGGAGGACAAATTCCCCTGTTGTGCAACACAAAAGGGAAAATGGATCAGTTTATTTTTATGTAGACAAAAATCTAAGGGTTTAAACTCTGACTGCTTAAACCTGCATTGCTAACAAATAGCACTTGAGTGCTCCACTAGGAACCCAATTTAGGAAATGATATTTAGAAATCAGGAGATGGCATTGCATTGACTGTGAAGCATCCTTTAGGTAGACATAAACACAGCTCAAGAAGTAATTAAGCAAAAACAGGTTACTCTAAACTGCTAGTTAGATTGCTAGAAAGGTAAATCAAATATTTATCTGACTGCCATATGCTTACAAGACAATTGACCAGACTCTTGAATATTTTTAGTGTTCAGCAAAATCTGACCTTCACATCAAAAATTAGCATCTGATGAGTTCCTGTGGACTGACAAATTTTTTAACAGGAAGAGGATATACAGAAACAACAGGAAATTCAGTCTAACAATTAATATCAAGAGAAAATAAGTTTTTGTAAAATAATAAATATACATTAAAATGAATGAATAAATAAGGAACAATAAAGTATTTCTAATTTTTTATTACATTTCATTTAAATAATTTAAATGTAAATGTATTAAAAATTACAGATTAGAGATGATTTACTAAAAAAAAAAGGCATCTACAAATAGTAAACGGAAATCCAATCATTGGTTCTCCTTTTTCTTTTCCATCAGGGGTCACTACAACAGAAAGAGTTGGAAATTCAATCAGGTATAGTTTTAAACTGTTTGGACACAATGCACTTGGGTTTTGGAAATCGCACCAAAAGTGCATTGATACATACACTGCCAATAGTAGTTGAATTATGTATCTTTAATTTGCTTGCCTGTAAATTATTAGAGACTTTATACAGAAAGTACTAGTGCTCATCCTCCTGAATCGAACCCAGGACCTTCTGGCTGTGAGGCAAAATCACCAACCGCTGCGGCAAAATGATGCTCAAAACGTGGCATTGATTAAACATACAAATTCAAGCTCAATAGACCGTTTCAATTACTGCCTGCTGCTACACTCACTGATTAAAGCACCCATCGATCGTGTGTGGGATATAAGGGTACACTCAAAAACATTAAGACAGTCACTCAACCCACCACTACTACTGTATATCTGTAAATTAAAGGATCACCTCGAATAATACATATGGAAATGGCTTAATCCGGCCTTGGCCTTGTGTTGAATTTTACAACAAAGAGAAACATCACTTTGACAGAAAAAAAGAAATATTTAAATATATTTAATAATAATAATAATAATAATAATAATATTTTAATACAAGCTAATTTTAAAAGCAAAAATCTTACCATCTCTAAAAAGCATTAAAGATGAAAAGCTTTTACAACATTTATTCATCTATTCATAATCCTCTACAAGGATTGCTGGGGGGTTCCCCATGGCCATCCATAACTATTCGGGCGCTGGGCAAATACATCCAGGACAGGGTGCCAAACTATCGCTGGGCACACTCACTCACACATACACACACACACACACACACATACTGTACATACATTATATGAGACAATTTAGAGCATTCAGTTTACCTTTAATCCATGTTTTTAGACTGTGTGAAGAAACCAGAGAACCCGGAGGAAACCCATGAGGACATGAACACTCCTCCTAGATGGGGATATGAAGCTGGATCCCCAGCGCTGAGAGGTGAACATGCTAACCACTAATCCACTGTGCCACCTGCTTCTACAACGTAAAGACCTCAAACACACCTCCTTAATAATTTACCTTCGGAGGACAAGACTTTATAATAGTGAATACAGTCCAAAAGTCTCACAGAAACATAAGTATTTAATACAAGCTAAATTCTCTTAAACAAGAATGAAAAGGTTCATATCTCTACAAAAATCATTATCAAACTATCAAATTATCATTAACAAACAAAGAGGGTTTACTGAGAACTGCCTACATAGAGAATGTAAATTTTTGCGCAGGGCTCTTTTTTTTTTTTTGTAGTTGCTATAAAATACTGAAGAAATGTGTCACCTTTTACTTTATGTTTTTTTTTTTTTTAAATCAGGTCATTTTTAACTTCTTGCCAGTTCAAGTAACTGACATGATTTCACCACAGATGCTCAAACTTTGTCACGTATTCACATATTCCAGAACTACTTTAATAAACATCTAATAATCTTCTCTGCCACCTGAAGCATAAAACTGTCATATGAATTGTCAAAATGTAGAGCTGTCTACGTAACCCTAATATTCATATAATCCAACTTTTAAATACTGCATTATGTATAGAGAGAAGAATAAAATGACTTCATATATTTATATTCCATACTATATAAACGATGTACAAGTGTCCATCACTGACACAAATATACCCTTACACACTTATTCCCACTCTACATTTCAGACTTCACTATTCCTGCGGGTGGTACCAATCAGAGCAAATGAAGATCAATAATGAGCCAATGGGCACGCTTTATTTGGCAGATGAGGCGAATCATTAAAAACTTGGTGCACTAATTTGACGGCTGATGTGATGTGCTGCCATACGCTCTCTGTGCTAATGATGGCATCATGAAGACAGAGTGAGCTAGTAGAGGGTGATAACATATTCTGCCATCCACCCACTTCATTTCCTGTGCCTAAAAATCCTTACAAATAGTCTGAACTAACACTGAATATCCACATTTATATCAAAATTAGCTACCCTGTGCAATGAGCCAATATGAGAGAGCAACACAAACAAATGTACAGTAGCTAATGCTGATGATCTTATAGAAAATTACCCATAATGAGTCTATAAAACCCAGCAAATGGTATCAGAAATTAGCAATAAACAATAATGAAATAATCATAAAGTAATGATGCTTTTACACATGGCAACGCATGGAAAGATTACAAACCTGAACCTGGGACAAAGCACAAATGAGAATCTGTCTGCAACCATTTAACTGTGCTTATGAATGTAGGGTCAAGATTTGTGGAGGTTCAGGGGTCATTAGATATTCTATAAATCTTAATCCTATTTTGTATAGCCATTTGGCTGGCAGTTGAAATACTCATCTCATCTCATTATCTGCTTAATTCTCCTCTAGGGTACAAGGGTCGCGGGAGCGTTGTTTAGGACACTGGGTACGGCAATCCTCGGTACCGACACATACACACATACAGATGCATGTAGGCACACATTATTTGCAAATAAAAAATTAATTACATGAATTAAACAATGACTATAAATGAATAACCAATACCAAAAATGAAAGAAAGAGTCATTACTGTGCACTCCTGACAGTAAAGCTTGGTTTGAAGATTATGGGTTCTGGATATGGAATAAATGTGAATAATGTAATTTATAAACTATATAAGATATATCTGTTTTTTTACTAACACTGATTAAAGATAATAATAATATGTTGCTTCATAAAATATCATGGCTAGCAGTGGCTCTACCTGTGCATCAGGTGCCTCCAGTGACTCCACTGGCACCTCCTGTGCTTCCGCCAGTGCCCTATGCACCCACAAAGAGGGTGAACCTCTGGAACCCCTGGTTTTCTTACTGCTGGTGTCTTTTACATTGTCTCTTTTCTGTCTAGAAGGTAAGAAAGGAAAGCAGGAGGGCAGAGAGCACGGGCAACCCCACAATTTCATTGAGGGTGCTTCGGTCCATGAGCTGCGAGTCTTTGTTGGCGGTGTCCCAATTCCTTCCACCAAATGCTGTGGCTTCCAAGAGGGATCGTCTTCTGGTCCTGTGGATGACGCACCTTCACTTGAAGCTGGTTCACCCGTTCAGGACGCCTGGTCTCCGCCTGGCCCAGATGCCTTGTACCCGCACGGCCCAGGCATTCTCATCACCTCCAAGATTAACTCTCCTGTCTGTGTTGCAGTGGGCTTGATGTCTTTAGTCTCAGACTCCGTATTGCAAATCGGGAAAGTGTCGCGTGTGTCTGTTTTTGATGTATTTTTACGGCGGTTATGGTTTTCGGACAGGGTAGATGGTGTCATCTTTGCGGCCCTTCCGTGGGATTGTGGTTATGTTTTTCCGGTTTGCGTCAGCGTGTGTCTTCGCGCACCCTTCTCCCCTTTAGCCTTTGGTGTTCTGTCGGCTAGAGTAGCCCATAGTTTCTGTACAGGTGGGGGGGGGGGGGGGGGGGGGGGGGGGGGGGGGGGGGGGGGGGGGGGGGGGGGGGGGGGGGGGGGGGGGGGGGGGGGGGGGGGGGGGGGGGGGGGGGGGGTATATATATATATATATATATATATATATATATATATATATATATATATATATATATATATTTCCTTTTTTTCTGTAATTATTAAACTAGATAAATCAAAAAGGGATAACCCTCGGCATTGATAGCTACAGTTTAGAATAAGCTAAAAGTATAAATCAGTGCAGCCCATTGATGTACACATGTTGGTGAATAAACATGCATTTGTATGACTGTGTGCTGTGCCTTTATAGAGCTATAGAGCATTGGTAAGATGAGGCTCAGTGGAGACAGGCCTGTATTGATCTGGTAGAGGATCAGTATCCTTTCCCCACTGTGGCCTCTGAATGGGACAAGGGTTCAATACTAAAAATCGGCTCCTCATCCGGATCTCACAAAAGCAATTTGTAATATGGATTTACTCTTACCGCCTATGAGGCCTGACGCTGTTTTTAGTATTTAAAACCTTTGAGCGAGTAGATACACATGCTTTATCTTTTTTAGGCCTTTGACAGGGTGATTCATTTTCAATGTGGGAGGCAATTTTGCCTAAAATAAGCGTACTTATAGATCATGTTTGGAATAAATGAGAAGCAAATGGATGGAACACATTCGATTGAGCCATTTACTGTAGATATTTGCAGTGGTTCTCAAAGCTGAAATAATAAAGTGCTTCATCTAGCTAAGGTTTTTGCAACAGTTTGAGTTAAGCACAGTGAACTCTGGCTGAAGTTAGTACCTATGCTCTTTATCTAAACTAGAACAGTGTTGGTGTGAGGTAAATGTGTTAGTGAGTTGATTACCCTTCTCTCTTGCTCATTTATTCCCTCTTTTCTGAAGTGATGGAGGGTGATCAGAGCATTGGGTGGTCGATATGACACCTGGTGTAATTAGCTGTAGTTCGTCAGAGAGCAAACGACACATGAAAATGATCCTGATCTTGCGCATCGGTGGCACTTAAGCTCCCCCCACCCCCACACACCCACAGCAGCTTTACCTCTGTGAAGTGCGTGGCATATTTAACCGTCTTTCAGAGCAAAGAGAAATAAAGGGAGGGAAAGGAAAAAAAGACAAGCTTGAATTATTCACAGTGCCACCTTGCTAACCCACAGGATAGTCAGAGAGAAGAAAGAGGAATTTAAATGATTTCAAAGGAACTTGCTGAGACCCGGATTAATTAAGTCTCAAGGCTTTTGTGAAGTTCCTACCTGACAACGCATTATCCAATCTGATTCCCACATGCTCAGTTCTCAGATATTACAAGCTGGAATTAAGGTTCACACAGTTAGTCCTTTCATATTAGAACGAGATTAACCCTGCTACATGACACCCTGCTAATCAGAATGTTGAACCCTGATGGTACGACTCCTCATAGTCTATATAAAGTTGATTAAAAATATATGTTTAAGTTTTTATTTTTCATTTTCATATCTATTTTTTATTTATTTATTGACTTGCGAAGGAAAACGTTTCATATGTATACTTTAAAGTAAAAAAGTAAATACTTTAAAAAAAACAGTTAATCTTATGCAGATTAAAACACATAGGTTCATCACATAATTTAATTCAAGCCAATCTGGAATAAGGATTTATAGATACGTAGATGACAGAAGATGTTTGGCCTAAAATAAGATATTAATCAACATTTTTTCAGTTTTATATAATTTATTATGAAGTATAATAACATTATTTAATGTGTGAAAGGTAATTATCACCCAAAAAACATAAGGCACTGTCATAAATTCAGCTGTGCCTGTGTCTTGCTGCCCTCAACTGCTTTAAGTGCTTTAAGTGTAAGAGGGCAGCAGCTGTTCACAGGTCCATTTGTGTATTAGATTCTGTGTTGGTTACCTGTTCTCTGGCCTTGTCTCTTTCTGTCTCGGTCTCACTCTTGCTTTGCTGCAGTTGTGCTAAATCTTCTACAGCTTTCCAAAAAGATGTCTGAGAGATGTCAGCATCGGTTTGCAGTTTCTTCATAGTAAGTCTGTATATCAATAAAATACACACAAAATGTATTTGAATTCATTAAATTAATTCACATAATTATTGTCAATTTTCATAATTCAATAATTTTTAAATATATGTAAAATCCAGGGCAGCACGGTTGCTTAGTGGTTAGCACATTTGCCTCTCAGCACTAGGGATTCCTGGTTCAAATCCCAATCTGGGTGGAGTGTACATGTTCTCCCCGTGTCCGCGTGGGTTTCCTCCGGGTTCTCTGGTTTCCTCCCACAGTCCAGAAATATGGATCAAGGTCAATTAAATTCTCCAAAATTACCCCATATAGAGTGTGTCTGTGTGAGAGAGTGTGTGCCCAGCGATAGATTGGCACCCTGTCCTGGGTCTATCTGCCCAGCGCCAAAACGTTCTCCCCAGGATGGGCATGGGGAACCGCCTCCCGCAACCCTGGAACAGGATAAAGCGGAATATAATGGATGGATGGATGTTAAATCCATTGTAGTGTAGGTACATTTTATTAAAAATTTATAAATAATAACTGTATAACATTTCTTCAGAAGTGTGACTTTTATGATTAGGGTTGTTGTCCTGGTGCATGACGAACTATCTTTTGACAGTCAGTTTATTGACAAATGGTCTCAAATGTTTTTCTTTAGACAGGCATGTGCAGACATTTAGACAGACATTTTTGGGGCAGGTTCATAAGCCAAAAAAGGGCACCCATTGCCAAAAATATTCATAAAATTTGAGAAAACAAAACAAAACAATGTATATTTATTTTTGTTCACACATTGAATACACAGCTAGTTAAATTTATAAGAAAATTGCTAAAATGAATAAAAAACAGCTGTTGCACGGTGGCACAGTATGTTCCAGGTTGGAATCCTGATCTGGGGAATCCTGATCCAGTTTCCATCCTCTCCCCATGTGGCTTTGGGGCCATGAGGTCCATGGGTAATCTGGGCAAACTCAAATAAATGCCCATCTACATTAAAACACATTTGGGGGAAAATGATGACAGCAAGGATTTATTTCTTAAAAAAATTTAAATGAAGAAAAACATCGGCAGGCGGCATGGTGGCTTAGTGGTTAGCACGTTCGCCTCTCCGCACTAGGGATTCCCGGTTCGAATCCCCATCTGGGTGGAGTTTCCATGTTCTCCCCGTGTCTGCGTGGGTTTCCTCCAGGTTCTCCGCTTTCCTCCCACAGTCCAAAAACATGAATCAAGTCAATTGAGTTCTCCAAAAATTGTCATATATAGTGTGTGTATGTGTGCGTGTCTGTGTGAGTGTATGCCCAGCGATAGATTGGCGCCCTGTCCTGGGTGTGTCTGCCCAGCACCCAAGGCGTTCTCCCTTGGATGGGCATGGGGAACCCTACCGCGACCCTATTATAGGATAGAGCGGAAGATAATGAATGAATGAATGAAAAAACGTTGGCTCCAGCCGAAAGAGCATTTTTCCTATACAGGAAAAAAACGGTAGTTGCTTGAGCACCACTAAGGGTCTATCTGTGCAGCCCGTGCCAGCAAATCATGCCCAAACTATGAAAAAACCACCACTGTGTGTGACAGATATGGTTCTAGAAGTTTTTAAGTTTTTTAGGTAAATGCAGCGTAAAGTAAACCAAAATAAATTGAAAAAAAATAATAATACAAAAATAATAAAATAAATAAAATTAATTTTATTACAAAAACTACTTCATTTTACTACTACTACATTTTTAGTAAATTAAATTTTTCATGGTGACATCAATCAAAATGCATTTGGGATTATTATCATTATTATTATATACTGTATATAATATACTATATAATCATATATATAATGTGTAACAAACTACATTAAATTGAAATTTATTTTATTTTGGTACATTTGTTTTATTTCTGTCCTTAGTAAATTCACCATTTGTTAACACTGATCAAACATGTATTTTCATACATACAGGATATGTAATAATAACACCAAGTAACATGAATCTATTTCCTCATTTCCCTTTGGAAAAGAGCTTTTCACACTTATAAATGATGGCTTTAAGTGCTAGCTACAGCATTTTTTCCATTATCACAATATAATTAAGTGTCATTCACATTCCACTCATAAAAATACATTACATGATTCCATATAAATGAACCATATTGTCTGAGAGGAATGGGAGGCTTAAGCAATCATATATGTCTATATGCTGACAATTGTTTAACATATTATGTTGCTACTTCTTACAACCACACAAACGGAACTCAACTTCAACTATATAGCACCTTTGAGAGCTTTTTTTAGTAAAAAATGGCATTTTTGGGATTAGGCAGTGAGGATGTACAAGAAGACCAGGCAACATTTTAGCACATTCCTTTACTTATGAAACCCACTTTAAACACATAATATAAAGATGCAATATCATATAATGCAATATAATGTGTATTAAGCAAAACTTTCATGTTAATTTTCAGGTAATTTGTCCAAAGATTGTTGGCATCAAACAATATTAGACACATTCACATACTGTTCAGAACTGGCTTAAGAGATATGCCTATTAGTGTTGTACTTGCTACTTAATATTAAAAGACCTGAACAACATCATAACCATCTCTCAAATACTGTTCTGATGCAACATGTATTACTACATCACACTCCCCTCTAGAGTAATGTTTTTGGGTTCCGATTATCCCTTTCACACATAATGATAATGTATGCAATAGATAACACACTGTATACTGCACACTGTATACTAGAATCACAAGACCAATTTTACAAAAGACATTTACTGCAAAGCTTTGAAGATGCCACAGAAACTTAAAAACATGCTACCTTTAAACCAATAACTGCTAAGAAGAGAACAGGTTCTGCACTGTTGTATAAAACAGCTATAACATAAGGAGGGCATTTTACACTCTTAAGTGGACTGCTTTTATGTTGTTTTGTTTTTTTGTCTGCGGTACTTGGGTTTGTTTATTAATGTCTAGTTATTGTTAATTCTTGCCTTCTGTGTTTTCCATCACACGTCCGTGCTAGCAGTGTATAAACTCCTCCTTTTCTACTCGTGTGTCAGGTTTTTATTAGTGTTTGAGTTACATTTGTTGTAGAGCATGCATTATGTCTCATAGTCTGTGTTAAATGTTTGGTTTTTTACATAGCGTTTCATTCATTCATTCATTCATTATCTTCCACTTAATCCTCTACTAGGGTCATTGAAGGGCTTCCCCATGTCTATCCAGGGAGAACATTTCGGGCACTGGGCAGATACACCCAAGACGGGGGGTGCCAATCTATTGCTGGGGCACACTCAGTCACACAGAGACACATACAAACACACACATTATGTGGCACTTTAAATCCATGTTTTGGACTGTGGGAGGAAACTGGAAAACCCAGAGAAACCCCATGCAAACACAGGGAGAACATGAAAACTCCACTCAGATTGGGATTTAAATCTGGAATTTCCAGCGCTGAGAGGCAAACGTACTAACCTCTAAGCCACCATGCCGCCCTACATGTTTAAGTTTTTGATTCAAACTACCTTCACTCCCACACCCCTGTTTGTTTTTTAGATCCTTCTGAACATTGCACTGGTGGCAATTCAACATATGGGAAGGGTATGGGAAACCTTCCTGCGATCCTAGTATAGGATTAAGCAGTCAAGACAATGAGATGAGATTTTGTTCTGTGACCAACTCTGTGTCTGATTTAAACACAATACAGCTAACCAGCTGTGTAAAAGAGTTATTGTAAATAAAGATCATGCTAAATTGTGTGCATAACATCTTGGACTGGAGTTTTAGAACCCTCCCAAAGGATCACTCATCATAAACATAGGGAATATGGCTTATTCAATTCACGTCATCATCAAAAGAAGGAATGGAGCGCAAAGTTGTTCCATACTTAAGCCAGTGCCAGTGGTAGTAGCAGAGCCTGTTATACATCACATTAGACTGGGGTCTTCTTTATCTTTAATTTATGATAAATGTGAAAACAGAGCTAAACTTATAACGTGTTTTATGATAAAGTGAGCTAGAGCGATCTAGTGGCTCATAGTTATAGTTCGTTCGTTCACAAAGTTCAAAATTTTAAGTGTATGAGTCCTGCACTTAAATATATTGGTGCACATTCTTAACGTGCTTAATGTCTATAAGGTTGAATAATACCTACTCTTAATAGTGATTTTTTAAAAGGGGTGATGGGTGGAAACACTGGAGAATGCTTAAACACAATAATTCACCTTCAGCATGGAAAACAGGCAAAAATCCCACCACAGTTTAAATTTCAGTATCCAGTGCAGTTGCGATGCACTCAATCTGACCTCAAGCACATTAAATGAAACACACTAAATCCAGAAATCAGAATGCGGGAAGGGAAACAGCTACTCTTTACGATTAAAACCTTAGTTTTGGTGGTTGGGGGTCAGACTTTATCAGAGGTCATTAAAATCTCCAGGCACTGGAGACAATGGGCCCTGCAGCTGTAGGAAGCCCTATTCGCAGGCCTGGAAGTGCGGCAGTAAAGAGGCAATCGATGAAGTGTCTATTTCTGCTCCGCCACAATGAGAACCGACTGCTGTGGCGAAAGGATCAATACAACAAATTATTACAATTTCCACAACCTCCGCTGGACGTTCCGTAGGGTGCGAACACGCGCTGCCGCCACCTCTCCCCTGCATTAGTGCAGTCAAATGGAGCACGTCTGAGAGAGAGGAGCGGAAAAAGAGAGTTAAATACACACGTCGCAAATGCCTATTCAGCCACAATGAGGCAGCTTATACAACAGTGCGAAAGGTCGTGGCCATTTGAATGATGATGTATCAATAATTGCAGGAGCAGAAATGGTTCTAATAAAAGGTTTGGCACCAAGTTCGGTCAGCTACTACAAAAGGTATGCAGGGGAGGGTTAATAATATCCAGTGGCACCTTAGGATGAACACTAGTTGAAAGGGAGACGAGGGGAATTTGGGATTCATTGTTATATCCTTAATTTTTTCATTCTTTGATTAAAAAAAAAAAAAAAAGGGTTTCTCAGTATATCTTTAATCATTTTCAAATGCTCATAATAATCTCCTCTAAAACAGTTGTTTGTGAATGCAACAAATCCCATAAATCCTACTAGGGACGTTGAACCCTTTAGTGGTTTAGTGCATAGCTTGGTGATCTCCTAAAGCATTCTTGCTCATCCATAGTTCTTTGTTTAGCCAAGATATTTTTTGTTAATCCATAAACCCCTGTCTGTAGATGAATGAAAACCCCTCAAGGTTTCATTGTTACGAGGCCTTACAAAGAGATTACATTAAAATGTAGTTAGACTAAAAAAGTAAGAGTGGCAAACAGGCGTTTTATCCTAACGAAACACTTCAATTCAGCAATTAGACGATGTGTCTTCATTTTTTATGCATTACAGTATATGTTTGGGTTATTGTCCTGGTAAATCTCCACATCAGACATTTACTATACTGGACAGTGGGTATGTGGTTCCTTCTTAAGATAGTCAAAAAGTGAATTTCTATTTAATCTGAGAGTAGAACATCATTCCAGTTGAAATCTCAATAGCTTCTGGTGCTTATGTTTAGGGTTAGATGACAGGAAAGGATACAAACATGCCCTTGCCATTGTGATGGAATCTAATCGTGGTTTTACTTTCTTAACTCCAGAATACAACTTTTGTATGCTCCTTATTCTTTTGCCACTTGTCCCTTTCTGTGCATGGAGGTCAAATAAGTATAAGCAGTAAGCTGTACAGTTTCAATATATATTTTATTTTATTATTATATTATAACTAAATAGTTTATAAAATTAAAAGTGTGTTAAACAACAAAACTTGGGGAATGACGTTAAACATAGCTTTTCACCCTGCACATATTTATAGTTCCTGCAATAGTTAAGTCAAGTGAAAGCATTTACAATTAAGTACTTTGACTTGACTATTGCAGGAACTATAGTAATATATGTGCACTTTAAAGTGAGTAACTATGTTTACTGCCCTTTCCTTTTAATATACTTTTTACTTGTATACTTTCTTGTAGTATTCTCAAATAACACTAAAATTTACTGTAAAGTGGACTACACAGTGGAAATCTGACATTTTAAGAGCAATTCCAAACTTTAGTCAGTAAAATAACTCAATTCAACTGTGCAGAGAGTAATAATATGTTGAAGTTCATTTATCAGTCACTGCATGTCAGACTGATTAAGACAGTTGGAGAATATGTGAGGTTAGACAGTGGTCTTGGATGAGAGGATCTGGCTCACAATCTCCGTTCAAGATTATCCCAAGTGTCTTTGATAGGTCAGGGGGTCTGTGTAGGTCAATAAAGTTCTTCCAAACCAAACTTACACAACCATGCCGCAGATAAAAGCCTTTATCTAAACTGTTCCCACAAAGTTGTAAGCACAGTAAATCCCTTCACTGAAACTAAAGGCTCTAGGTCAACCAATGAAAAACCAACCCTGTACACCTATAACTCCTTCACCAAATGTTAAATTTGGCACAATATATAGTCAGTCAGACATGGTTCACCTGGCATTTGTAAAACCCATACCTGTCCATCAGGTGAGTAATACTTGCTGATGTAAAGCTTGCATGTGGAATGCTTGGTCATAGTAACCCATGTCATGAAGCTCATGGCACATATTTTTGTGCTGATATTTATGAGGTTTGGACCTGTAAAGTTACTGAGACAGCAAAGCACTGATGATTTTTATACACTTTGTATCTAATGTATTATGGTTTTTAAATTAATTTACTTTGAATAAAAAACACTCTAAGTCGATTCCATAACATTCATTCATTCATTATCCTCTATTAGGGTCGTGGTGGGGTTCCCCATGCCCATCCAAAGGAGAACGTCTCGGGCGCTGGGCAGATACACCCAGGACAGGTCGCCAATCCATCGCTGGGCACACACTCACTCACTCAAACACACTCTATATGGGGCAATTTGGAGAACTCAATTAACTTGATCCATGTTTTTTGACTGTGGGAGGAGACTGGAGAACCTGGAGGAAACCCACACGGACCAGGGGAGAACATGGAATCTCCACCCAGATGGGGATTCAAACCGGGAATCCCTAGCGCTGAGAGGCGACCATGCTAACCACTATGCCACCATGCCGCAGTTCCATAACATATTGAAGAAAATAAATTTAAGGAGTTGGCTTGTAACAGTGGCATCCTATACAGTGGCATCCTATAGTAAAGGCATTAATCGAGATACCCGAATACAAATATTTTTTTTCTCATTTACTTTAGTTAAATGTTTAATACATTTTTAATTATTTTAAAATTAAGGAAAAATACATTTTACAAAGGAACAGTGTGGCTTAAAAATAGAGGCAGTTTGCAAAAAAAAAAA
>JAFMOD010000933.1:1403387-1433124 GCA_019802435.1 Corydoras maculifer
CAGGGGAGAACGTCTCGGGCGCTGGGCAGATAGACCCAGGACAGGGCGCCAATCCATCGCTGGGCACACACTCACTCACACAGACACACTCTATATGGGGCAATTTTGAGAATTCAATTAACTTGATCCATGTTTTTGGACTGTGGGAGGAAACCGGAGAACCCGGAGGAAACCCACGCAGACACGGGGAGAACATGGAAACTCCACCCAGATGGGGATTAGAACCGGGAATCCCCAGCGCTGAGAGGCGAACGTGCTAACCACTAAGCCACCGTGCCGCCATTATTATTATTATATCATTAAATTGTTTCACAGCCATCCACGAGCTTACATTTCTTTGTGAAATCAACCCAATTAAAAGAAATAATTAAAGGTATAGTTCATAGCTCTAAGGTAACCCCCCAGCAGATCCTCTCAAATTGGTCCTGGAAACTGATTTGCCTAAAAGCACCTCTTGTGAGTTTTTCAGAGATGCTGTTGAATGCATGTTGAAGTTCAGGTTTATTAAAGTTTTAACATTTAATAATTTGAAAAATTACTTTTGCCTGATTTATTAATCTTAGATTTTTTTTTGGTTTTGAAGCTTTAATGTTTCCTATACTAATAAATGACCCAATTATGATTTTTGCTCTTTATTAAAAAAATATATAAATAAATAAATTCTGAGCAGTTTTCAAGACTATAAAACAAAACGCACAATTTAATTAGTTCTTGTTTAATTGGGATTCATACTTGAATATGAAGGGAGGGGGGGGGCATGACATGATGTGAATAAGACACAACAGCAAGCAACCCCTATTGGAGTCAGACCTCTAATCCCAGGGTTTTAAACTTACCCTGAACCCAGATGTATGCAGGGTTACAAAGTGCATCAAATCAGGTTTACCTTTGCTTTTGGTTTGAACTCGACTTGATTCTAAGCCAGAAGCGCTCACAGCTGCTGCCTTATTTACAATCCCTTTGGCAGACTTACAACTGCCCCAGGCTATAACACAGTGCACCTAATGTTCAAACTGGCAGGTAATCTTATGTCAAACATACTCTTTTGATATGAAGTGATCAATAGATCCTTGTAAAGATGTAATTTCTCTGATGTTCCTACCCAACATTTTCTTTTATTATGATACTTACAGAATTCATATTTTTCTTTGTTTGGCCCCCTTAAAAAAGGAGTGCATTGAAGAATAGAAAGCAATAAAAAAAGCTCAAAACTGTGTGTTTAGATGTTTCCTGAGTACAACAATTTTTCGATCAATACTCTTGTGTAACACAATTATCTGCTGTAATCTTGTTGTATTGGAGAAGAGTTTCCTCAGGTCCACTCTAGCTTTTCAGGCAGAGAGAATTCACTGATAATTTCATCATCTTTAAAATGTATACCTCACAGTGCAAAGGATAGAATATCAGTATGCACTTAAATGGCATCATTTTAGACCAAAATAAATGAAAACGTATGGTCTGTTGTAATAGGACCTGCATAATGAGGACTATGACTCATTTTAAAAAACTAATAACTCAAAAAAAAGAACAAAAAATAAAAAAAACAAAGGCTGTAATTTGAAATGTGCGGTTATAAGATCATGTACACTGTTTTCCAAATTTTAGGTGACAAATCAAAGAAGAACAATTAAACTTTTCATTGTCAGACAGTGCACAAACAAATGTTGTTAACAGTTTATATATAAATACATGATTACAAAATGTTTTTTTATTGAATGTCTGAAATATAATAGATGATGACATGACAAAATAAACAAAATTTGAATCAATAATAATTAATATATTACTAATTGTAAGGCTTTATTATTTTTTTTTATTAAATATTTCCTTTTTTATTTTATTTGCCATCTTCCTATATGTTTAGAGCTCTTTGGAGTTTACTATACATGCTCAATTATTCCTGCAGAAACACAATGCTGGATTAGTAGTTGTAATCGTTCGAATCCCGATTTGGGTAGAGTCTCCATATTCTTTCTGAGTTTCTGCAGCTTTCCACCAGGTTCCACCAACAGTTGGAAAACATGAATTTATGGTAAATTGGCTGCTTTTAATAGCCCCTATAACCTTGTTTCCTATACCCTCACCATATGAAGGTTTTAGCCTTGGTACATTTTTAAACTTACAGTCTCCTACATATATATGTGGTCTTCACTATATCATCAAAGTATCACATCCATTGGCAGATAACTTTCTTTTTCTTTTTTCATTAATAATGAGCTATCTGGCCAGCAATGATAGTGTTTCAGTAATAATGTATAAACATTTAGGGGTCTGGGAATTTTTAATTTGCATATAATAGTGAAAAAAGTTCAAATATCAATATTTAATGATGCTGTTATTCCTATAATAATAATAATAATAATAATAATAATAATAATAATAATAATAATAATAGGCGGCATGGTGGCTTAGTGGTTAGCACGTTCGCCACTCAGCGCTGGGGATTCCCGGTTCGAATCCCCATCTGGGTGGAGTTTCCATGTTCTCCCCGTGTCTGCGTGGGTTTCCTCCGGGTCCTCCGGTTTCCTCCCACAGTCCAAAAACATGGATCAGGTTAATTGAATTCTCAAAAATTGCCCCATTTAGAGTGTGTCTGTGTGAGTGAGTGTGTGCCCAGCGATGGATTGGCGCCCTGTCCTGGGTCTATCTGCCCAGCGCCCGAGACGTTCCCCCCTGGATGGGCATGGGGAACCCCACCGCGACCCTAATAGAGAATTAGCGGGAGATAATGAATGAATGAATGAATGAATAAATGAATTAATAATAATAATAATAATAATAATAATAATAATTAGTGTTATTATTATTTTTATCAATATTATTGTTAATAGTAGTAGTAGATGTAGTGCATTTTACTGGTAATCTCTAAGCCATCTTTTTTTCCACACTAAGCTGTGTATAATTTGGCCCCAGTAACTTACACTGGTGTTCATAAATGTGTTTATTCTATTCCATATCACAAAGCGCACTGATACAATAACACATTATGCACCAAATATAACTAAATGCAGTAGCTTGCACCTATTCATTCGATTAAAAAAAAAAACAAAAAACATTTTCCTGATTGGCTGGCAGTGACATGATTTACGAGGGCAATGTGTGCATCACTGCTGCAAAGCTTGTTATGGCTGGAGACTCGCTTAAACGGTAGGTTGTGCTTTATTTGTTGAATCCAAAGTAAGACTGGTCTAAAGAAAAACATTAAAATAAAAATTCTGCTCATGCAAAGAGGTAAAAATAGTCGCTTATGTGTAAGAACTGTGTTCAGCCAGGACTCATGACACACAAAGCACTCCCACACACTGCTTATATATATATATATATATATATATATATATATATATATATATATATATATATATATATATATATATATATATATATATATATATGGGCGGCACGGTGGCATAGTGGTTAGCACGTTCGCCTCTCAGCGCTAGGGATTCCCGGTTCGAATCCCCATCTGGGTGGAGTTTCCATGGTCTCCCCGTGTCTGCGTGGGTTTCCTCCGGGTTCTCCGGTTTCCTCCCACAGTCCAAAAACATGGATCAAGTTAATTGAATTCTCAAAAAATTGCCCCATATAGAGTGTGTCTGTGTGAGTGAGTGTGTGCCCAGCGATGGATTGGCGCCCTGTCCTGGGTCTATCTGCCCAGCGCCCGAGACGCTCTCCCCTGGATGGGCATGGGGAACCCCCACCGCGACCCTAATAGAGGATAAAGCGGGAGATAATGAATGAATAAATATATATATATATATATATATATATATATATATATATATATATATATATATATATATATATATATATAAAATATATATATATATATATATATATATATATATATATATATATATATATATATATATATATATATATATATATAATTAACAAATAATACATTTATATGAAAAAATTATATTTAAATATTGGGTGGCATACTGGGGTTCCAGTATTTAAATATTGGGTGGCATACTGGTGTAACGGGTGCCTAGGGCACCTGTTCCATGTTTGTTAATTTACTTTAATTAATGGTATTTAGTTTGTTTAATTATCTCTTTCCGTTGATTGGTTGTGTTGTGCACGTGATTGGTTTTCATTTGTATTTATTTCCTTCTTTCCCTGTCCTCGGTGCACTTCGTGGTTTATGTTATGTTCACTCGTCGGTTGCCTTTGTTTTGTGGTGTCTCTACACCTTTAATAAATTCCATTTCCCTGCTACCTGCGTGCCTGGCTCCCTTCAGCGCGTTAGAGCGCGACGGCTCTGCGCTTCCTATGCGCAGCTGCTTTAATCTCTAGGTAGGCAAATGTAACATCACGAAGTGCCATTCAATTGGGCAGTCCAGAGCCCAGGTAAGCCAATTTTAAAATTTTTCTTTGCGGGGGCCGTATAGCGTATAGCCTCGTACTTGCGGCGCCCTCCGTCGTGACCGCGATTGTGTCGCTATGCGCAGCCCGCCGTCCCGGAGCCGTAAGGACACTGTGATACCGGAGTATTATGACTCCGATGATGAGTTTATGTGGAGGTACGGGTATGAAGCGCTCCGTGCTGAGGATGGCCTCGATCTGGAAGAGGTATTCGATGATGAGGCTGGCAAGTCATACCTGTATGGGCATATTTTGCCCATTCGTACCCTCCTGAACTCTGAGGAGTTCTGGACTGATAGCCCAGTCCAGTTTGTAAAGCCCCCCGTCGTGAGATCCAGAAGCGGTGCGCTCCGCCGGCGCGGAGCCAAGACGCGGCGCGCGCGTTGCGCGGTGGCCGAGCTCAGCACGCCGGATCGCGCCGTGTCTGGGTCGCGCTGCGAGGGGGCAGTACCGAAGTTACCGCTTGTGTCCGTTAATATGGAGGAGTGTGCCGGCAATGGGGTGAATCCGGGGCAGTCCGAGACAGAGCTTGCCCTGTTCTTTGGTGTAGCGGTGGGGGTGTACCTCTACTGTGTGCAGGATGGTGATCCCGAGGTGGAGGTCCACCCAGCGTGCGTGCCCGCCGAGGTGGAGGTCCACCCAGCGTGCGTGCCCGCCGAGGTCCACCCAGCGTGCGTGCCCGCCGAGGTCCACCCAGCGCTCGCCGCCCAGTCCGTTGTCCAGGGGCCGCTCGCCGCCCAGTCCGTTGTCCTGGGGCCGCTCGCCGCCCAGTCCATTGTCCAGGGGCCGCTCGCCGCCCAGCCCGAGGTCCAGGGGCCGCTCGCCGCCCAGCCCGAGGTCTAGGGGCCGCTCGCCGCCCAGCCCGAGGTCCAGGGGCCCCTCGCCGCCCAGCCCGAGGTCCAGGGGCCGCACGCCGCCCAGCCAATTTTTCTTTTTTCTTGGTCGCGTCCTCCCGTTGCGCGACCGTAGGGGCGGGGGTACTGTAACGGGTGTTCCATGTTTGTTAATTTACTTTAATTAATGGTATTTAGTTTGTTTAATTATGTGATTGGTTGTGTTGTGCACGTGATTGGTTTTCATTTGTATTTATTTCCTTCTTTCCCTGTCCTCGGTGCACTTCGTGGTTTATGTTATGTTCACTCGTCGGTTGCCTTTGTTTTGTGGTGTCTCTACACCTTTAATAAATTCCATTTCCCTGCTACCTGCCTGCCTGGCTCCCTTCAGCGCGTTAGAGCGCGACGGCTTTGCGCTTCCTATGCACAGCTGCTTTAATCTCTAGGTAGGCGAGTGTAACAACTGGGGTTCCAAGTTCGAATTCCAATCTGGGGGGAGTTTCGATGTTCTCCCCTTAGTTTTTCCATGGGCTTCTTTGGTTTCCTCCCATTGTCGAAAAACCTGTATCCAAGGTTGTAAATGGGGGTGGAAGGAATGAGAACCAGAGACAGGATTCCTCACCGACAAACAGGATTTTTTGGAAACAGCAACATGTTTACATTAAGCCATACCGGGCTTTACAGCATACACTCTCTACAAAGTAGTCTACCGTCATTTTAGCTTGTGGTCGGTATTTCTCCCTGTAGCATGTGATGTTCCTGGTTTCTCGTCGACACCACAGCAATCCTGCCACAAAGGTAAATTGGCTGCTCTAAATTGCTCCTATAAACTTTGTGCGAGTGTTTGTGTGAGTGAGTGAGTCTGTCCGGTGACAGATTGGCACCCTGTCCTGGGTGTATCTGCCCTGTCCCTGAAATGTTCTCACCTGCATGCCCCCCCTCCCCGCAACCCTAGTAGAGGATTAAGATAATGAAAAAAATGAATTAATGCATATTTAAATATTTTGAATTCATTACTTGATTCGCAACCCTGTAGTAACAAATCAGATTATTTAAAGATTAATTAGAAATAGTGCATAAAGCTTAACAGGTTAAGTAGCAGTCAATTACTACTAATCAAATGCACTTGTTATTATCAGCAAATGTAAAAACTCAAATACAGAAGGTTTGGCATTTTGTTGGTCTCTAAAAATTAAGGTGTTTAATAACACAATGAAAGGTAAAAAGCAATCAGCAATAACCTTAGATAATTAGCTGTAATTCTGCCAATTAATCTAGGAAGTGCAATTTCCAAAGATAAATTCACATTAGGGAAAAATATCCAATGAGTTGACATCCCACCAAATTGACTTCATAGTAAAACTATGCAATGCTTAAAAAAATGGACAAAAATGTGCATGTCTTAGATAACATGTTAAATATTAATGATGGTGTAGTTAGACAAAAACAGAAGAAATACGGAATTTTACAGGGAAAGTCACTTCTTTCTAAGTGACTTATGACAGCACGGCTTATGTTTGCTAAGTTGAATCCAAATAAAACATAAGGTTCGACAAACAATGTCTCTTTGACACACTAGATCAAAGTGGGAATGTTTGTCTGTGATTCAATGTATCAAAACAGCACAACATATACCAACTGTCAAGGATGGTTGTGAAGGGGTGATTAATTTTGCTTGTTTTGTAGTTTAATGTTAAAATGTAGTTAAATTGTGGAGTTAAATGCCATGGTGTCTACTTAGCAGCTTGATCTCTGCAGAAAAGCATGCAATAGGATAATAATTCACACACACACACACACACACACACACACACACAGGTAAGAATTGTTTGGTTTTGTCAGTTAAACTAATTTATGTGTGTCAGAGCTCTTTATATCACTGAAAGCAATTGCAGACACCTGTGCTAAGTAGTTTGGCAGGTGTGTCCAATTAAATGGACTACTTAAATAGGCTGTCCCACATTATTAAGCATCCTACATTTTCAGCCAAAAGAAAAAGGATTTGTCAGCTGCTGAGAAGAAACAAATTGTGGAGTGTTTAGGTCAAGGCATGACTACAATGTACATTGCCAAGACACTACATCGTGATCATCGCACAATCAAGAAGTATGTAGCTGATTCAGCGCACTCACGTGTATATAAGTGGAAATTGAGGACTCTTTCTAACGGGCAATTACCTCAGGTTAAAAGGGCAGCTGCAAAAATGCCTTGTCATAGGAGCAGACAAGATTTTGAAGCTGCTGGTGCCTCCAAAGTCACCCGAACAACAAGATTCATGGTCCTTCAGAGGTTTGCGGCTGTGCGTAAGCCATCCTGTCGACCTCCTCTATACTGCGCACAAGCAGAAACAGCTCCAGTGGGCCAAACAATAAATGAAGGCTGACTTCAAAACTGTTTTGTTTACTGATAAGTGCCGTGCAACGCTCGGTGGTCCAGATGGCTCGAGTGGAGGATGGCTGGTTGATGGACACCCCATGCAAACAAGGCTATGGTGCCAACAAGGAGGAGGTGGAGTAATGTTTTGAGCTGGAATCATGGGGGGAGAGATTGTCGGCCCCTTTAGGATTCCTGAAGGGGTAAAGATGACCTCCGTAATGTATGAGGAGCTTCTCAAACAGCAGTTCCTGCCAAGGTTCGAGAAAATGAACCATGCATTCCGCAGCAAGATCATATTAATGCATGATTTCATGCACCGTCTCATGTTGCAAAGAACACATCTGCATCTCTGGCTGCTATGGGCATGAAAGGGGACAAACTTATGGTGTGGCCCCCATGCTCCTCTGACCTCAACCCCATTAAGAACCTCTGGAGCATCATCAAAAGGAGTGTCTATGATGGCGGGAGGTAGTTCACATCTAAGCAACAGCTCTGGGAGGGTATTCCGTCCGCACATAAAACAATTGAAGCAGATACCAACAAGAAAGTTCAGAAGCTCCTTTCGAACAAGGGGTCCTATGTGCAAATGTAACATCACAATAAAGTTTGAGTATAGTATGTAATAACATGCTAATGCTTATAATTTCACAAATAACCATTTTTTTTGTTCTTTATAAAAATGAAAAGGCTGAAAACTCTGCTGTGCATAATAATTTGGAACGTGCATTTTGAGTGTTTAATTTTTTTTTTTTTTAATATACTGTTATTATTGGCAGTTTGTTCGAAAACCTTTCAATTGTACTCTAATAGTTGATGACTGGAAAATTACAATGACTGCAATTTATATAGGTAATTTTGAAAAATCTGAGAAAATATTTGCATAATAATTTGCTCCAGTCTGGGCCTCAATGGTCAACTGAAATTGGGCAAAACATCATGTTAATGTTACCATAAACATGTGCCAGAATTTATATTGCCCAATAGCATTGGCCTCATTTAATTGGATAATGCCTCTTGCTACATCAAACACCACATGCAAAATGCCATATTTCAGTTGTTTTTATTCACAGCGCAATACTAGTATCACAACCTGTTGGTTAGGATAGGAGAGCAGTAGCCCTGGAGCAACACCATAACCACTACCCTAACAAAGTTATTACATTATTTGTGTTGTGGCAATTGGGGAGTTTCAGTACCTCACTTCATGAAGGTCCTTTTGGCCCATTCTAGCCATTCAAAGACATGCTTGGAAGTCAAATGGCAGAGTAAAATTTTTCCAGATGTAAACATGTGCTATTTGCTTGTCTGTCTGCCCTTTAATGTTTAATTAATGACAAATGTATCAAAAGTTTTACATCAGCTGCCGATGTAGTATGACCAATGTCAACATTGTGGAACGCCCCAAGATCTAGTGTCACAGAAACTCATTGGCAGCCCAACCACTAGATAGATGTGTCAATGCTCTCTTTGTTATGGGTGAGCAATGAATATATCCTGTACATACACATTCAGCTATATACATATACCATATTTGTGTGAGTGTAAGTGGAAATAAGTAAAAAAGAAATAATATGTTGAGTTCGTACCCTTATCGACCAGCTAGAGCATAGTATTGAGAAGGAGGCTGAAGTACACTGTATATGTGGGAACACAAACCATGTACTGTTCTTCTGAGCACTCAATTCATCTGTGCCAAGGGCTCACGGCATTCTTTTAGAGTGGCTGAAGCATGAGCCAGTCTCTTAACCCCCGTTGTTGAAGTCTACAAGGGTTCTCTGACAGGTTGCTCTTGCTTTAGTCTGGCTGTCTTTGTACGGTTCAATCGGCCACTTGAACCGATACACTTCCTGGCACGTCTTCCCTTTACTCCCTCATCCAGAAAAGACTTTCAGATCACTTATGCATGGTCAACACCAATTCCAATCAAACAGAACAGATATCTTTTACATTTTAAATGCTCCTAAAAATCAATATGCCACTCTGCTCTCAAGCAATGTTAGAATAGAGGGATGTGCATCAGTGAAACGGTTGCCTTGACACCAAGGAAGAAAGATGCTGGAGATATAAATCAGAATGCTGATCTCTTCGAAAGAGATGAAGCTTTCCAAGGCAACTCAGAATGGGTTGCACTGGCAAAGACAAGTAGTCTATGAAAACATTTTTCAAATATGTCCCAGCACCAGCATTGAGTGTTGGCACATTTAGAAGAGATCGGGAGATGGAGGGTAATGAGAAGGTGAGGGTGCCAGGTGAGGCCGCAGCAGTGCTGTACATTTTAGTATCAAATCAGAAACGGGACAGCGAGGACAAAAGGGTGGGAGTGTATAAGTCTTGATAATTAAAGCTCCGTTGCTGGAGACCCGTGCATGTTTGTCTGCATGTCCGTCCAAGGGTGATCTTTGTCTGTCGCTGTTAAGGACTCTCACGTTAATTCTTAATGAGAAATTCCAGGCTGCGTAACAACACTGCACATGCCAACAACAAAGGCTTCCCAGACTGCAAATGAGAAGTTTGCAACAGACAACCCAGCCTGGCAGCACAGCACTGCATCATTACCCCTTATGCACACACACACACACACACACACACACACACACACACACACACACACACACACACACACACACACACAAACATACATATACACACACATTTGCTTTCATGCATCATCAAAACATCTTATCCAATCATTTTAAACTATAAGTTAAATTAGACTTACCTTACATCTAATACTATCTTAACCAGACTCGTGACCAGAAGTTCTTCTAACATCTTCCACACTATATGGATACAACCTGTGGTCCTCACAGGAATAAAAAGTCCCCACAATGTCAGTGTTTTGGTCCTCACAACATTAGAAATACAAGAAGACACAAGCATGCATGCACACACACACACACACACACACACACACCTATTAAATAGCTCTCATTGACATGAAATGCACTTCCTGCACATGTAAATTCAACTTGTACAGCCAAGCAGTGGCATGTCAGCATCGGCAACACCAAACACATAAAGCCTCACAAGCAAAGAAGCAAAACAGAGAAAGAGTTGCACCTCAAAATTGGATTATCTAAGGGCAAAAGATACAAAGCCTTTAAAAGAATCTTAGTTAAAACATAAATCTCAGATTAACCACCTATTTGTAACGAAATTTTATGTGTTGGTGATTTTCTAAGTGAACATAAGTCCTAAACTGGAAACAAGTGGCCTGGATTAGCATATTGAAAAAAAAAATAAAACTTGACTTTCAATATATATGGCACAAACACAACACACCACATTATATTTCAATATAATGGCACAAATACAAAACACCACATTCGTATGCTGTTGTTTATTTTCTCCACTTACTGCACACACCTCCTTTTTCTCCACTTATTGTCCATTTTATCAGTTCCACTTACTATAAAGATGTACTTTGTAGTTTTACAATTACAGTCTGTAGTACATCTGTTGTCATTTTTTTGTTAGTCCTCTGCTGAATCTGTTCCCTACTGGTCAGGACCATCACAAAACAGGTATAATTTGCGTAGTGGTTTATTGTCAGTTCTGCTGTGACACTGATGCGGTGAGGGGGTTTTAGTGCAGCAGTGCTGATGTAGTTTCATTTATTAAACACCTCAGGGACACTGCTACAATGACAGTAATGCACCAACCAAAAAAATACCTGCTCCGTGGTGGTACTATTGAGGCCCTGATCATAAGAGAACAGAGTAAAGGGGACGAACACAGTATGTACACACAGACGGACTACTGTCTGTCATTCTAGAATTACAAAGTTCATCTTTAGAGTAAGTGAAAATGATAAAATTGACAATAAGTGGAGAAAAAAAAGGTGTGTCCAAACTTTTGTCTGTTATTGCAAAATAGCTCATTGTATAACCCGAACACTAGATTTGAAGTGCTTTATACATCTGGCAATGTAGATATATAAAACAATTCCAAGATTAGGGCTGACCCTAACCCTAGCCTCATCCGATATGAACATTATATAACATCAGTATAAAGGCACATCTCTTAATCATGAAATTGTGTTTTGTCACATATGACACACATCAGTTTTATCATGTTTGGTGGACAGAACTGATGAATACATATTAGAATAAACAATTTGCAGATTGTAAAAACTGCTGAGGAGAAGTTAAGTATGTCATCTCATCGCTTTCACTTAATCTTCTGATCGGGTCGTGATGGGGTGGGGGTTCCCCATGTCCAACTATTGGAGAATGTTGGACAATAACGGCAATTTTAGAGCAAAATTCATCTTAAATGCATGTTTTTGGACTATATGCAGATGAAAAGGAGAACCTGTGGACAAGTGAAGGACATGGAAATTCCACAAAATTCCACCACGCTGACAGGCAGACGTGCTAACCATGATGCCACCTTGCCACCCAAAGTTAAGCATTTAAGATGTTTTATTATTTCTTTTTCATTCAGGTTGGTTACCTGAGGTTTTTCCTCAGCTGTCCTGTTCAGGTTATAAGCAGGCTTTAAATTCACCATGAGCCTCACCAGTTTTCATAAATTATTAACCAGATAAATAAATGAATTGACATTCCGCATGCCTTTTTGCAGCTCTAGAATAATGTAAAATCTATTCCGATGTCTTTATTTATTTATCTATTTTTCATATCATTAGCTCTAGTGGAGATGTGCTTAATGGAAACGAGGAACATGAAATATTCATACAGAATCTTTATTTTGACAGGACTGAGAAAAGACACCAGAAGCATCAAGGTGTGTTCTGTGTTGATGTGATTGTGTGGAAACAGGTGTGAACAAGCAAGTGAATTTCTAGCTTGACTGGAAGATGGAAGGCCATCACACTTGTCTATATTAGTAATCTGCTAATAGGCCTGCCAGTATGACCTATAGAAAGCCTGATAGAAATGTAAAAGGAATGTCATGTTAAACATCAGGTTTTGAAGACAGCTTTCTGTTTATGTTTGCCCAAAAACTTTATTCTGGATGCATTTAGCCTAAAATCAATGTCATGCACAAAACTCAAAATTCATCAGAGCATTTTACAAAATCAATAATTTTACTTTTATTTGCAAATTTTTAATAAAGATTTTCATCTTTACATCCATACCTCCAACTTCACCTACCCACCCTTATATCCATGCATCCCACCCTACCCATCTAACCTTGCAAACATGCATCCTACCCTACCTATGCAACCTTACATCCATGCACCCCACCCTACTTATCCACCCTTACATTCATGAAAATCTTTTTCAGAAATATCACATAAATAACAACTTTGTTAATATTTGAAAAATAATGATTGTTTAAAACATATGTTCAATGTTTTCTATATAAAGAAAGACTTTTAGTGTTACTTGTATAAAGCTATTGATTCTGGTAACTCATGGTCTATGAGTAATACAAACTTCTGTACAGTTTACTTGTTCTGGTAAAGTGTCTTCCATATATACATTCAATCCTTTGTTCGAAACTTTTTTACAGTGTTTTAAAGAGGAGTATATATTTGAAAGTGCAATTAGCAGGTGGAAGCAGACATGGATTATGTGGGAAACTACAGGTTTAGGAAGTTAGAAGTTCATTTCAGATGCAAATGCAAACTGAGGCCTGGCTTTCCCAGCAATTTACTCAACGAGCCTGAAAAAACATTTTCATGTTTTCAATAAAGGTCTTTTGCTGTCAATTTTACACAGAGCCATGAGAGCTGCACTAGATGCCATGATTAGAGTGAAGAGGAAAAAAAGAAAGAACAGAAAAAATCTGCATCCAGGGTTACCTACTAAACAGTAAGTTTTGATCTTTGTTCTAGTTTTGATCTAGTAAGTACTGTTTAAGTATGCTGTAAACTTGAAATCTCAGATCCATCACATTCGAAATATTACAAATGTCATTTGACATAAAAATCCCACCACCACTATAAAGACTCCAGTATTTATTAATAATCATTATATCATTAGGTTTAGGACATAATCAGATCTGTTTTGGGCAATTTGGCGAGATACAACATTTTGTTTTGTATTTTAAATAAGAAATCCTACAAATGTATACTATATTACTTTTTGAAGTGATATAAGGTGCTTCTGGGTAGCATTATGGAAACTTTGTGTCATTCTGACGTCAGTCAGTCCAATGATTTTCTGAAGTAAATGAATGCAAAAATTTACAATTTTTACACCTAGAATCCAAATTTAACATCTATTTGAATTATTAATTATTATTTATTGTGCTGTAAATGCACTTGGGTCAATAAAGAAATAGAATAAATGCCCACTGACGTATAGCAACCTTCTACAGGAACAATAACCTGGATTATTCTGGTAAATATCTAGTAAACAAAATTACTAGATAAAAAAAAAAAAAGATTATCAGCAAGGTTATCAATTCGATGAATAATATACACATTATTTTTATGTGTATGTATCACTAGGTTAAACATATATATTTTAATATGTATGTTTAATATATTCTCATTGTTTATTGCTAGCTGAACCATTTTGTTAAAATAAGAGATCTGTTTAAAAAAAAAATAAATAAAATCATTCAATCCTGACCGTTCAGTATATTCATATACAGTATAGGTCCCATTAAAGTATATGCTTCTGCTCAGTGCATTGACACATTAAAATATATATACTTTAATAAAGAAAAATAAATCAAATTAAAATAAAAAAAAAACAAAGATATATGAAAACAAGCTAATAAAGTTAAATCACAGCATCTTCCACATACCTGTAACTGCAGAAAAGCAGTGAAGCTGATGAAGTTGCTGGACCAGTTGTTTAAGTGACTTGCGTACTGTACAGTTTTCCTTCTCATAATGGTTTTTTTCCACCATTATCTTAAGCATCTGATTACTGAGCCCTTGCAGTTCTTCAGTTCTAACCTGAGGAGTAAATAAAAGGGTGTGTACTTGTAGACATTCCTGGGTGCCATCATTTAGGTACATGTTTTCTTTTACCATTGCTATGCTGATGACACTCAGATTCATTTGTCCATTACCCCTGAAGACACCACTATCTCAAATTGAATATCCATTAACATTAACATATCTGTCGTATTCCCATCATCCCGTAATCTCAAATTTCATTAGGCAAAACCAGCCAAATTCTCATAATTCCAGCTAAACCCTCAATTTTTCATGACCTGACCTTCCAAATTGATGGCTCCATAATCTCTCCAACTGACTCGGTCCATGACCTTGGATTTACAGTCCACTAAAACTGCATGTTTCTACAGGTTCAATCTGTAAAACATTAGGAAGTTCAAACCTTTCTTAACTGAACAGGTTACTTAGCTGTTAGTAAAAGCCCTTATTCTATCTCAGCTCAAATATTGTAAGGCAATGCTTGCCAATCTTCCAGCTTGCATAATCAGGCCTCTACAGCTAATTCAAAACTCTGCAGTTCAAATTGTGTTCAACGAGCCCAAGCGAACTGAGCTCTCTTCATTGGCTCCCTGTAGCTGCTGGTATGAAGTACAAGGATCCGACTGGCCTACAGGACAATCTCTGTAACTGCCCCCTCTTACCTTCAATCTATATCTCCAGAATACACTCTAACTTGGTCACTTCACTCTAGTGTTGAATTTCACCTGGTGATTCAACCTCACCGTGGTGGTAATTATCACTCCATATCATTCAACACTGTTAAATAGTGGAATGATCTTTCCAACTCTGTCCGTAAGGCTGAGTTACTTAGCATTTTAAGAAACATCTCAAAACACATCTCTTCCATAAACAATCACTGTAGTAATAATAATAATAATAATAATAATAATAATAATAATAATAATAATAATCGAGAAGCCAGATTGGATAATGATACTAGAGCCAACACCTACAACAACACATTCCTTGTGTGTATTACTCACTTGGCCAATACATCTGATTCAGATTCTGATCAGGTTTGATTATACTACAGTGGAGCTGTTTTTTCCTTAACTAATGACTTATGTTGTTCTCTCAGTTTTAAGTCACTTTGTATTAAAGTGTCTGCTAAATGACTAAATGCAATGTAAATGTAATAGTCTGCTGTGGGAGTGGAGAACAAATGAACCAAATGGACAAATATGCCGCAAGCTTCCTTCAATTGTTGACAAGCTCTAGAACAAAACAACAAAAATTGACAAAGCAACTTGTCTAAAAATATAATTTTGAAGGAATATTATAGCATTATGGGCAGCATGGTGGCTTAGTGGATAGCACGGTTGCATCTCAGCACTGGGGATTCCCGGTTCGAATCCCAATCTGGGTGGAGTTTTCCCGATGTCCTTGTTGGTTTCGTTCAGGTTCTCTGATTTACTCCCACAGTCCAAAAACATGGATCAAGGTAAATTGAATGCTCCAAGTTGTACCATATAGAGTGTGTCTGTGTGAGTGAGTGTGTGCCCAGTGATAGACTGACGTTCTCCCCTGGATGGGCATGGGGAAACCCCCTCCCGCCTAGTAAAGGATTAAGCGGAAGATAATAGATGGATTATAGCATTATGCACAAATAACAGTAGTAGAACAACCAGAAAACCAGTTCATTCTATTAAAAGCTTCTCATAAAGAGTTTAAATCTGGTGTTTAAGGTTAAATCAATACATAGTGTTGCTTTAAATTATCTTGTAAAAATGTATTAACACAAGCAATCTGTTTTTGTGTTCTTTTTCTCTTATTTTTCTCACATTATTATTTTTTAGTAAAATGTTATTTAGGGAAATTTTATTTGTTATAATATAACAAGGGCGGCACGGTGGCTTAGTGGTTAGCACGTTCGCCTCTCAGCGCTAGGGATTCCCGGTTCGAATCCCCATCTGGGTGGAGTTTCCATGTTCTCCCCATGTCTGCGTGGGTTTTCTCCGGGTTCTCCGGTTTCCTCCCACAGTCCAAAAACATGGATCAAGTTAATTGATTTCTCAAAATTGCCCAATTTAGAGTGTGTCTGTGTGAGTGAGTGTGTGCCCAGCGATGGATTGGCGCCCTGTCCTGGGTCTATCTGCCCAGTGCCCGAGACGTTCTCCCCTGGATGGGCATGGGGAACCCCACCGCGACCCTAATAGAGGATAAGCGGGAGATAATGAATAAATGAATGAATAATATAACAAATCCAAGACATACAAACACAATCCATTGCCCCAGTAACCTAGATAGGTCTATAAATAATAAATGCAAATAAATTTAATTAGCTTATTTATTATTGGGATAATAAAAAATAAAAGCCATGTGCTGTTACAACAACACTTGAACAACCACATCACATCAAAAACATCATTAGACACGAGCAGATTATACATTAGTTAATACAGCAGATGTATTTTTATAACCTTTGTAGCACAGCTAGTGGCACACAGTAAGAACTATAAGTGATGATTGGAAATGGCATATTAAATAGGCTTTATGTTCTGTGCCTACCTCTATCAAGCGGAACGTTGCATTTGTGTCCATTATTATTTAATTACCTTAATTATACTCATGTAACTATTCAACCCATTACTGAACCTGTCTGAGCATGTTCATTCTAATTTAAGCCACTTAATGTGGCCCTGCTATTCAACTCACTGAGCGTGTGCCAGCAGCCACTGGTGTGACCCAGCAATGCTAAATGTGCCACAAGGGTCTGGTTCTCTAGCCAGAAACACGTGTCTCTGCCCTGTGGTAAATAAGAGCCTATTATTTCACCTCAGGTGCTAATGAATGGGTGGTCCTTTCCGCTGGCATGACTCCACACCTCCATTCTCCATCACGCTGACAATCGTCAAATCCTTTCGCTTAAAAATTCATTGTCCTTTTATGCCATAATTGAAGTCAATTGCATTGACTTGGCAAGTTTTCTTGGAAGTTAATCCCAGTTCAAATGTGTTTTTGTTAGGTGATCCAAATCCGAGTAAATGACTGCAAAATGGTATGAACTCAGCTGCCTTGAAATTTCTCACTTCTGTATTTGACTTAAGCTCTTAATTATTTGGGCAAACTAAAAGAGTAAAATTTTCCATGTGACTTAGAAGGTTTGATTTATAACCCCTTAAAACAGAGCAAACTTAATCTCCATAGTGCATGCATAACAGCATTCAAAATACTGCAGCTATTTCAAAGGAAATAACTGATTACACTGCATACAGGACCAGCAGTATAAAGCACATAAAACCAAACAGAACAAGGTACTGAGTACCATGAGGTAGGAGCCAAACAAGTTTCTTTAAATTACGTCCCTAGGTCCTGAAGTCATAAAAGGGGCCCTTTTGTCTCGCAGTTTTAATAGCTATGAATAATTTTTATGTAGTGAAAGCGCCTGTTATCTAAATGTCTTGCCTTCATTTAAGACCCAAACTAAATGTGTTATCTGTTTTCCTTTAAGGTATCACCAGATCCTCATCCATAACACTACCAGAGCACTGCAGTAACGACGATTAATGGACAGAACCTGGATTTCTGGACTGGTGGCTTTGTATTTCCTATTGAAAGGCCTCACTGAACTGATTCAGTTTTTCTGTCATTGAAATATAGACATATTTAGACAACTCAATCTGTACATTGGTGTCCTGCACTGTTGATGCGGCCTGGCCATACAAGTAAGATGAATATCTTACTGAGACTTTGTCCCCACAAGGTTTCTTCATTAAAAAACATCACTGCAAGTGAGTTGGTCTTTGCCACTGTCACTTTGGCTTTCCCTTCCGGTGGGGGTTCAGGCTGAGAAAGATGCTTTGAAACAAACTACTATTATAAAGAGTGCTATATAAATTAATAAACTTAAACCTTTTTTGTTGGCATAAAGCATAAATAGAAACACTATAATTTATAACATACAATGTTATGTAATTATTACTTTTATTTAAAAAAAACTTTGACAATCAAAGCAACAATAACCAAACCTTTTCTTTGTGTAAGCCGTTCTTCCTTGCCAGTGTGAGATCGTTCTCTAGGTTTGAAACTTCCTGCTTGAGCTGGTTCAGGTCCTTTTTCTGCTGCTGCTGGGCTGAGGACACATCAATTTGGAAGGACCAAAGTGCTTGCTCTAGCCTCTGGCCCTCAACAGCCCTGCGGTGCAGCTCCTTCATCAGGCCCAGGGCCTGAGAACGCAGCTGCACCACAGTCCCCTCAGCCTTTCTCAGCTTCTGTATACTGTCACTGCACTGCTGTCTGAGAGCGGTCAACTCCTTTTAAAAAACAAAGGAAAGGCTTACAGATCTAACCTTCTGAAAAATATGAGTCATTTAACTTCTCTTAGATAAACATCTTTCATATTTATGCCGAGTGCTGTATCTGCAATCTGCTAGTGCTAGATCTTAGGGCTGTGTAATATTTCACAATTACAGAAGATGGGATGTTACACTGAAATTTTGAAATTATCTGCTGACACTTTGCTGAGGATGTAATTTAAAATGTGCATTTTGTGACTGCTAGTGTAAGACACCTAGCTTTAACTGTTTTTATTTATTTCCACAATCTAAAGTAATGCTTAAGAAACTATAAAAAGCATTTTTATAATAAATCTAGAACTGAGTAAAGCATCTGAGTTGGGACACTGCTGAAAAGGCAAAGGCTGTGCAGTAAATGGCAAAGTATTAATGTTGGAAAAAATGAAACATTCAATACAGATCCTGCAGAGCTGTACATTCTTCACTATAATAATGTTGGTGCTTTGGAAAGACAAAATTTTACTGCAACTGAAAACAGTTTTGCTTATTGTCAAACTTCTGTACATTTAGAAGTCAACATAGTGTTTTATTGTTAGGCAACACATTATGCAATGTGCATAATGAAGTTGAAGTCACAGCATTATAGAAAATTTTGTACAATCAGCTGAAGTTTAGACTTTATTGCAAAAACAGGTAATGTTAGAGAAACTCAGCAGGGTTAACAACTAAACTTTAGACATTCTTCCACAAAAATGGTTTTCTAGTTAAAACTCTACTGCTGTTAATCTGTTCATATTTATAAAACATTTGCAACTAACTATAAAATGATTAACAAAACTTTTGCATGCAGGGATTCTTTAATGACGACATGATACAGCATTATTAAAAATGCAACAGGAGGTTTAATTGTTCAGGTGCTATTTGTTCAGATTAAAAAAGGGCTATGATTTTAGTAGTAAAGGAAGAACAGGCAATAATTAAGAAAGCTGAACAAAGCAAAACTTCAAAAATGACTTTTGGATTAATGAACATGCCCACTGTTGGCACTGGCAAACCGCATGTGAACAAATGTCATCACTCATATAAAAAAACATTAATATGGCCCATCTCATTTATCAGACGGCACAGTGAATTACCATGTTATCCCCATGTTCATGTGGGTTTCCACCAGGTTATCTGGTCTCACAGTCAAAAAAAGTGTGCGTGTGCCTGTGTGAGTGAGTGTGCCCTGTTCTGGGTGTATCTGCTCAGTGGCATGGGCATAGGAAACCCAGAGGATTAAGCAGAATATAATGAATGAATAAAATAATTAAATTTATTTACTGGCAGACTGGTGGCACTGGTACATATATACATATACATAATGTGAGCGTTAAAAATCCCATGGTCCTAAAAACATCTCTGGTAGAGATTTAACTGTGCTATCCATATGTGCATCAGTCTGGTGCACACGTGGGCCACATCTTGTAATCAGGAGTCATTAATCCATTTGGCAAAAGGCCAACATAAAAATGGGCCAGAATAATTTTGCTATTTGGGTTATAAGGGTAAGTAGACAGTCACAGACAAATTGATCTGAATACAAATTAGTGTATTACAAAAAACAAAAATCGAGGCAAATAGATATTGTAAACTGCAAACATATACTGTATCCAATCTGAAATTTTGTATTTTGACAAAACAAGACATGACTACAATACTTTTCAGCCTTTACTTCTACTACTTTAACCTGCTACTGAGCTATTTTTATGGGAAAAGTTTTATAAAGCCTTTAGCTTTAATTATAGCACACAATCAATGTGAGATTCTTTTAACAATGTTGCAACATCTAAAGTCCATTTAAAGTTTGGCATTAGATCTTTTGTTGATAAAAGAAGAAACAAATTATGTAAAAGCACATCCCAATGACCCAAATATAAATACATTAAATAACAGAACTTGCCTGATTAGTCTTGCCATTGTCATCATAGACTAATCCTCTGGCATCAGAGAAGCAAAATTATCAATGGAATTATCTATTCATCTATGTATAAATTTGAAAGTCTGTGTGTGTGTGTGTGTGTGTGTGTTCCCTACACAAATCCACACTGTTGCTTTTATTACCACATAAGAGGTTTATACACTCTTTACAGCCAAAAAGAATCAGTTCCATAGGCTTTGTTTTATTTTATTTTTTAGTAAGCCTTCAACCGCGCACCTCTCAGCTTGATTTAGGATGTGTCAATGTTGCTTTACTACCGTGACAACATGAGTTATGGGTGTGCTGTGGGCCTCAAAGAGTGTGTCACTTGTCATCCCCACTAAGAGCTTGGTGCGTTTTGGCGGATTGCTTTTTCAACGATGCGATGCAACCAATTTCGAATAAATTAACATTTACACTTTGCAGAAAAGTGGCTAATTTAGAAGTTTAGCCTAACTGCAGGTAACGCATTTTCTTTTACGCCACATATATCAGTGTGTAAAAAATTTACTATTAAACTACTTGGCACTGCTCCTAGAGAAATCGTTCAATAGTTTGTCAAGGCTGTTTTATGAAATGTAATCAGTCTGATTAGAAATGATACTTTTATCTTTTCAACATATATGAAAATTATATGATTCCTCAGTAAATCTAAGCTCAAAAGCACAGGTTTTCGAAGGTGCAATCACAGTTGAACAAAAAATAAAATACCAATAATGCACCAGTCATGTCCAATAACCTTATTAACCTTATTTACAAATGGTGCCAATTACTCTGGTACTGACTGTACATTGTACATTACTGTCAAACAAAAAACATAAAATTATAGAAAACTCTAAATAATTGCTATTGTAGCAGTAGTTCAGTGTGTTACAGACAACAGAGAAGTCATACAAAAGGCTTCCAGGTCATAAATAGTCTAATAAAAAGGCAAGACTGAAATAAAATTACATGCATTTATATATTCATTCATGATGTAAACTCTTCAACTGAATAAGCCCAATAAGGCCATCGAGTGGAAAGAGACACTGATGAAGCACTCAGGCACTGAACTGAGTTACCCTGATACATATCTTTTAAAAGCAGCAAGAAAATCAAACTCATTACTGAATGTAATAAAGAATAAAATGCAGTCATTCTTCAAATAGCTAACTGTTTTAGATCACACAAATAAAAACTTATTTAATTAAAATTACATTCCGTCAGTCTGACCTTGTACACAGCGGTTACGTTTGTACAAATTAAATTTCTGAGATATAAAAAATGATTCATTAGTTGCCAGACTTTGTAAACATCTTTAAAAAGAGAACATTGGCTGCACTTTGTTCATTTAATGCCATCATTTTTCTAACCTCTGGATTTACTAACTGATATAAATGAAGCTAGATATGGAGCCAAAACCATCATGAACCTGCAGATGATCCAGATATCTTGCTCCAAAATAAACAGCAAAAATATTCTAACATCTTTGAACATAAAACCAACCTGTTTCTGCTCTGTGTCTTTGACTATCACTTTTTTCATTTCCTCTTCACACTGAAGGATCCGTTCATCTCGAATACTCAATGTCTCCAGTGCAGTCTGAAGCTCATCTGTTAGCTGATCCAAAGCCATTTGCGAGTGCTCTGTTTCACTCACTTTTTGCTCATAGCGTAACTCAATACTGGCCATTTCAGCCCTTAAGCTGTTCAATTTGGCCTGTGTATTCACGACCTGAAAACAAAGCAGAAATAGCAAACTAGCACAGGGTTCAGCAACATTCCATTATATCAAAATAATCATGTAATAACTGTGTCTAATTGTGTAAATTAGCCTAAATTACTCAGAATTCATTCTGTCATACGTTTTGCCACATGGTTTTAGTAGGTTTCTTATCAGGCACTTAAACCACTGCCGCTAAATGCAACAAAATCTAAAGATAAAAAGAGAATTGGCAGATTTGTGCTGACTATAATAACCACTGTTTATAACCAAGGTTTTCAGATGAGAACATGTTGAACTTCAGAAGACCAAGCTGTGTGCCACTCATGTCAGATATGAACAGGCAACTGAATTTGCATGGACTCATCAAAATTGGACAATAAAAGACTGGAAGAAAGGTGCTTGCCTGTTGTGATGAGTATCAATTTCTGCTGTGACATTTAAATGGTGGGGTTAAATTTTGGCATAAACAACATGAAAACACAAATCTATTCTTTCTTGTAACAATTGTTTAGGTGGCTGCAGGTGGTGTTATCATGTGGCTGATCCTTCCTTGGCACAATTTGGGCCCTTTAATACCAGTTGAGCATTGTTCAAACACCACAGCCTAGCTAAGTATTGCTGCTGAACACGTCTATCCCTTTATTACCACATTGTTACCGTCGTCTGTAATTATACTGGCACAAAGCTCTAATGATTTTCAACTGGTTTCTTAAACATGAAGTTCACTGTTTAATAAAGTCATTTTTCTTAAATAACTATCACATATACAGTACCAGATCCTAAAAAAAGTGACAAAACTGCAGTAACACTGTATCTATCATAACAAAATTGCCCAAAATCTCTGTGAGATTTTTTCACCAGCTTGTTTAATTGATTTTATACAGAATGGAAACAGTTTTAAATTTAAAAGGAGGACTATAAGTGTATATGAATGACACTGGGGGCACTTTTTTTAGAGATTGTTAGGTAAGAAACCAACTGCACAGCTTGATTCAGGGCATGTCAGTGTGTTTTGCTATCGTAACAACAGGACAAGTATGGCTTGAATGGCATAAAATGTGTAAAAGACATTTACTAATGCTCTTGGGATGGTAGCGCAATGGCACTGGGGGAGGAGAGGTGTAGCCTCAGAGAATTAATAGGGGAGATTCATTAGGGCACCGTGTTGGTCCATCTGATGTGTGCAGCCTTAAAGGCTATGACATCATAGCTATACATAAAATACATGTGCTGGCTAATCTTAATGCCAATGTCCCGTTCTTCTCAGACTAAGCAATATCTCTGTCTCTGCGGGATGGGATTTCACAGCTTATAAGGCTGCACATGTCATTAGGTGGAGTAGCATTGATTCCAGATGTTTTGGCAAAGCTAGAAAGCCACGAGTAAGCAACTAAAAACTACCAGCAGTTGCCCAACCCTGACCCAGTCTGGACTAGTACTTCATTTCACAATTACAGGTATTGTAGGTGTGTTTCTTACAGTCTAGTTCAATCTAAATTAAAAAATTCATTTTTTAATATTTGGCTAAATGCATGTGCACATTTGTTTTATGAATGAGCAAAGCCCATTAGTTCAATAATGAATGAGGTTAAAGCAACAGCATACACAGACCTATTAAACTGTTTTATTTAGTCAAGATAAATTGAAAACTTTGTGAGAGTAGTTCCATTTTCAGCCAGGTGCCGCTTCAGCGCACATATGGCTTTATGAGTTTAGACTGGAAAAATTCAAGGGCCTGCAACAAGCCCATGTCTTAACCTGATGACATTAGAAAATTTAAAATGGGTGCCTGAGGGTTAACACAGATCGTCTCATGTAACTCTAATTGTAATGATGGCATGTACATTTGATCACATAAAATAGCATCATATGTACAGCTATAGTTTTATAGATATTTACTATAAATTTGTTTAAATCCTCACCTGCTTGTTGGAAGTTTGAGCATCTTCCTCTAATCTTTGAATTCGGATTTGAAGATATTGAACCTTCTTCATGGCAGCCAAATATTTCTGTTTAAGTACATCCTTGGCTGATCTTTGACTCTGGACTGAGGTTCTGTTCTTTTCCAGTTCTTCCTGTAGCTGCTGTTTTAAACACTCTATTTCTCGTTCCTGTTTCTTCTTTAACTCATCAAACTCTGCAATCTTAAGAAAACATTTTGAACACATTCACTTCTGACCCTGAATATCTTGTCAGTATTATTGACATTGCATGCCAGTTCTTATAAGAATGTCTTAAATAGTTATTTTATAAACTAAATAAAAATATTTAAATGGAACTGAAATGAAAAGCTAAAACGTCTTACAGAATAAAATATGTTGACAAGTTTGTTTATCATGCTGGGCTAATACACGCCGAGGACAAGGCACCAGTCCAGCACTTTATATATATATATATATATATATATATAGAGAGAGAGAGAGAGAGAGAGAGAGAGAGAGAGAGAGAAAGAGAGAGAGAGAGAGAGAGAGAGAGAGAGAGAGAGAGAGAGAGTTTGGACTGTGAAAGGAAACAAGTAAACCTGATAAAAACCCATGTGAACACGGGAAAAACATGGAAGCTCAAATTCATATCTGGATCCCCAATGATGAGAGGCAGATGTGCTGAACACTAAGCTTTTTATTTCATTCATTATCTTCCGCTTATCCTCTATTAGGGTCACGGTGGGGTTCCCCATGCCCATCCAGGGGAGAACATCTCGGGCGCTGGGCAGATAGACCCAGGACAGGGCGCCAATCCATCGCTGGGCACACACTCACTCACACAGACACACTCTAAACGGGGCAATTTTGAGAATTCAATTAACTTGATCCATGTTTTTGGACTGTGGAAGGAAACCGGAGAACCCGGAGGAAACCCACGCAGACACGGGGAGAACATGGAAACTCCACCCAGATGGGGATTCGAACCGGGAAACCCTAGCGCTGAGAGGCGAACGTGCTAACCACTAAGCCACCGTGCCGCCGCTTTTTATTTCATTTTATCAAATTGTATCATATATCATAAAATTTTAACTAAGTTATATAATTTATTTTAAGACTCAAATGTCTTTAGAGAACAGTGACAACTACAGCAATCACATTTTTGTTTTAATACTTTTGGAGGTAATTGTACATATCTTCAGACTGTGAAAAGTTAACAAGAGCTTTCTGAGGAAATCCATGCAGATACAGAGTAAGTGCTTAAATCCTTGGCCACTTGCCAGGATTCAAGCCAAGGATGACAGAGCTACCTACTGCATTACCACAGTGCCACTTACTAAAACAAGAAAAGTTTAATAACTGAGTTTAATAATATTATATCAAAATTTGTTTAACCAGTTATTACTGGTTATCCTGCTGCTGGAAATCAGCAAGTATGTCAGAGCTACAGGTTATTTTTTAGCATCATTTAAAGAGTATATTTTTGTAGAAGGCCTGACTTGGAAAACTTGAAGGAACTTAAATAATGAAGTAAAATAAATTCTAAGCACCATGCACTGTTAGTAAAAATGCCTTTTAATGTTTTTCAACTAATACTAATAAACTAAACTAATATAATGCTCAATTATTCATTTAAAACTAATAGTAGAACATTGTGAATGCAGTGTTTTTTTATGATATGTGAAAAAATGCAAATATAGATATTTAGTAAGTTATTTTATAGCTTATATTCTTTGTATTTGTGTTTGTAAAACCAACCAGATAAATAAAGTAACGGATAAAATAGCATATTTCGTATTTATAATAAAGATAAGTCTGGTAGATAAAAAAAAATAACAAAAAAAAAACAGCATGAAATCATTTCTTGTTCTGATGAACTATTTTCACCTAGTATCCTGTAAGTAAAAATAATGTCAGTTAGAATTTTTGTGTTTTTCATTTCAGAATGGCAGTACGAGAGAATATGGTACAAAGTACAATATGTACTCGCTAACATTCCATTTCCATTTTTACACACCTGCTTGCTAAAAGCATGTAATTTCAACCACAGTAATTTGTTTGCTGTTAACTTGTTGAGCATCTTGAAGATGTAGGCAGTATTTGCCACATTACTTAAAATTATTTTCTCAAACAATATAAAAAAATTGCAAAGAAACCCTTGAACATTTATGTAACCAACATTAATAGTATTTTGGCAATTATGCTAAAAATACAGGAAATTATTATAATTATTCAACATTAATTAACCAGAAATGATGACATGGTAAAAACATTATTACAAGAATACCCAAATTAATACACATGTAAGTTTCTGCATCCTTTACAACCAAACACTGGTCAAATATTCTGTATGTAAGGTCAACAGAGCAAAGTCACATGATTCCATTATTCTAAGTCACTTTATATAATGTTTGCCCTGTTATTGCTATTGTGAAATAAAAAAATGTCTGGAAACATTGGTGGCTAAAGAAGTTATAGATAGTATATTACAAAATAGGCCCTAAACCTAAAATGTTTTTAGGAATAATGACCACAAAGGTCTAATAGATAAGCCAGGAAAAGCTATAATATCTCATCTAATATTTGGTGACAGCTATTATGAAAAGCAAACACATACCACTATATGTGTTCACTTTTCATTATGTATTTAAAATAAATAAAGAATTGTGTTTAATTTCATATATAAAATGTGGCTAGTTTTATAACAATTCGACAGCTTTGGGATATCTGAAGGAATTAGCAGGCAATCGTTTGGCATCGATAATAATTTAATTGATTTTTTTTTCTTTTTTCCTTTCATAGCATTAATGCAAATTAAAATGATCTATTACCGAAACCAGCAAAAAGTCATGTACATATACAGAGGCACCCAGACCTTGTGTAATCAGCCTAATCGAGAACATTTGATTAGTAACTTCTGGCTGCAAATTAGCTTGTTAGCTGCTATGGAAGCACTGAGGTTACACTTCAAGGCACTTTCTCCTGCAAATTGGACATTTTGGTAAATAACGAGAACACCATGGAATCTATGACTTAGACTTTGTAAACTATATCTTATTTCTTTAAAGGCTGGTTGTAAAAAAAGTAGGGTTATTCTTTATTTTTCTCCTTAATGTATATCTAATTTATAGGCAAAAGTATTGGGACACTTATAGGAATTAAATTAAGATAGCAGCTGTTTTGACTTTTTATTCTAACATGTTAGTGTGTGCATGTGCAATTTTTTGCCCATTCATCTGCCACAGCAAAAAGTCCAGTGTTGAATCAACTCCCATAGAGTTAATTTTAAAACATTTTAAGGGTTAACCCTTAAAAGGTGTTAAAATAAACACGATCAGGTTTTATTTAACACTGGACTAGACCAGATATTTATGAACAATATGAGAGGGACTTGCTCACAATCTTAGTTTAAAGGTGTTTGATGGGGTTAAGATCAAGGATATTAATCCTTGATCTCATAGAATAGGATATTAAGATCAAATTTGCACAAGGATATTAAGTTCTGTTAATTAATCTGTTAAGTTCTATTAATGAAAGTGTTATTAATAGTGTTCAGTGGCATTGGAAATGCACCTGTGTTGACAAGTCACTGCCAAGATAGTGCTGAATGTCTGACTATCAACATCTACCTAGGTGATTTCAGTCAGTGAAAAATTACCTGAACACACCACATTTCGAAGCTACCACACCTATCAAAGTACTTATACTAAGGACCATTGCTATATAAACAACACAGACGGGAGAAATAAAAACAGATTGCTTGATGGGTGTAAGATAGCAATGATCATCGCAACATGCTTTGCACAAGGTAAGATAGGGTCCAGTATGTTTATGTGTGAACATATGTTACCTAACTGGTACAATAGCCCAATCTGTATTGATTTAGTCATAACAGCACATTACACACAGTGTCCTCCACATTTAACCCATACATGTATATATATACATATATACACTCTACTAAGGTCTACACATGTGTCCGGGGCAATGGGCAGCTTTGTACACAGTGCAATGGGGTTAGGTGCCTTGCCCAAAGGGCACCTTAGTACTTAGACCGGGAATCGAACCGGGGACTTTCAGGTTGCAAGGCTAATTCCTTAACCACAAGCCTACGACTGCCCCAGAAAAAAGCTGTGGTACGATTTCAATATGCGGCCTTACTGGACAGTAAAGTCAGTAATATTCTGTATTTATTTTAATTAAATTCCTCCACACCGGAATTGTAAAACTGCAACTTATGTTGCTGCACAATAATGTTACTTATAATTGATAATGATAATAATTATTGAACACAGTTTAGTCATATAAATATAGTATACACGTTATATGGGTAATTTGTATAATGTCTACTGACACAAATAATATCAAAATCTAAGCCAGTGTGCTTGTCCGAAGGATGCAAAAGACACAATTAAAGCATATTTGAGTCAAACACAATCACATTGATCAAACATTCCCTCATGTTATTCAACTTCTAATTTCATTTGGGAAATTAACATTCCAGTCACTTCACTGAAAGCAGTGTTTTCATGACCTCACAGGCTGATGCCATTAGACCATTATCACTGAAATGTTTTCATGGTTTTAAAGAGCTTTTTTTCTCCCTTCTCTTTGAAAAATGACTTAGAAAGTACATGGCTTTGATATGCTTCCCTTGTGACTGTAATAAAGAACCTGTGATTAAAATGGCAATTTTCATTGGCTTATTAACAGAGAGGGGCAGCAGACTGACCTTGGTCGTTGCTCTGTCAAATCAGCTTGTCTTTTTTAATCTTTCTTGTACTCTTTGTGCTTATGACATGGTGCTGTGTTGCACCAAATTAATGACATCTTGAGCAGGGATCCCAAACTAGCAGCAATATATATGGTCATTTTTGCAAATTTGAATTTTTTTAGGTACTACCACTAGAATAGTTTAGATTCTTAAGCTGTGCAATTGTAAATGTAAAACAAATAATAAAAAAAAAAAGATTAAAAAAAGAACTCCGGATTGTAGACGGTGTTTCCTGGTTTTTGTGAAAGTAGTACCAAGGTAGTCTACCTTTTTCTGAGCGAGCTGCTGAGCATGTATGGCTTCTACCCACTGTTGTTTGACTTCTGAAAGCTGAATGTTCTGCTCCTGAATGAGGTGAAGTTGTTTTTGCAGAAGTAAGTTCCTGTTCGACCATCGTTCCAAATCAGTAGCATGTCCATCCCGGGAAGCAGCCAGTTCCTTTTTCAGTCGCTCCACACACTCAGTCTGACTCTTTAACTTGATTTAGCAAAATAGATAAGGAAACAAATTATAAACTGGTGAGAAAAATAAGTTTTGGTGTTCTATTTTAATTTCAACGTTAAAATGTGTTCACAAGATGGCAGAGTCAAATTAAAATTTGGGTGGAGTTCCATTTGCTCCCTGTGTCTGTATATATATATATATATATATATATATATATATATATATATATATATATATATAT
>JAFMOD010000933.1:1437951-1477465 GCA_019802435.1 Corydoras maculifer
GGGGCTGAATAATTTTGCACATCGCACTTTTCAGTTTTTTATTTGTAAAAAAATTGTTGATTCATGTATAACTTTCATTCCACTTCACAATTGTATACCACTTTGTGTTGGTCTTTCACATTAAATTCCAGTGAAATATATTTATGTTTGTGGTTGTAATGTGACAAAATATGGAAAAGTTCAAGGGGTATGAATACTTTTGCAACCCACTGTAAGTTTGGGTGTTGCAAGTTTATGTTATTTCTGTATATCAGCCTTTTTGTGCATCTGTGTCACCAGAGACTACCTGATCAGCTTCTTGGTAACACAAACATGTAATTCTACAATTACACGACAATAAATCAATGCATTTAGGTATGTAGGCATGTTAAAGATAATGTTCTGAAGTGCTAATAAAGCATCAGAATCTGGAAGAAAGGTGATTAACGAATCTATTAGCATGTCTATAGATAGTAGATTGCAGCAGCAACTTAAAGAATATTATGTGTAATATCATCTCTGAATGCACCACACATTAAACCTTAAGGCAACTGAACAACAAAATCAAAAAAGCACATTAGATTAACTTCTGTCACAAATCACATGAAGTTGGACGATAGAAAAACATTCACTGTTCTGAAAACTTTCTCTGTCTGCTGCAATATTCAGATTTTAGGTGCAAAATGAAAAAAAATATTATTAAAATATTATTGCTAATCATGGTCAACATATGGCTACTTACAATCCATCAATCCATCCATCCATTATCTCTCATAATCCTCTACTAGGGTCGAGGAGCAGGTTCCCCATGCCACCCAGGAGAAAAGTTTCAGGCACACGGGCAGATACATCCAGGACAGTGCGACAATCTATCGCTGCGCACACATTCACTCACACAGACACACACAAACACACTCTAAATGGGGCAATTTGGAGCATTCAATTTATGTTGATCCATGTTTTTGGACTGTGGGAGGAAACAGGAGAACCTGAAAGAAACCCACGCAGACACAGAGAGAACATGGAAACCCCACCCAGATTGGGAATTGAACGGGGAATCCCTAGCACTGAGAGGTGAACATGCTAACCACTAAGCCACCGTGCCACCCCAACTGGACAATATAATATTTAAATTATCTAAAAAGAAATCCACATACATTTCATTGTTCTCAAGTGGCCTGCACAGTCACAATTCACTCAATCCAGTGCAGTACATTTGTAATAATGTGGAAGAAGAGAATTGCATCTTGGATGTACAGAAGACAAGTATACAGCAACAAAATACGGACTAAAATCTCAGGATTGTACAGCACCTTGTTGACTATATGCCATAAATAATTAAGGCAATTCAGAATGCAAAACTGAGTCCAGCAAAATGCTAGCAAACATGCACAATAAATGAGTCAGGATTAAGTTTCCAATAAAGAATGTGTAATTGACAGAAAAATAAAAATAATCAAAAAGTATAGCTAATACATTAAATTACAATATGAGACCTTATTTAACCTTCAGAACCACAGCAACTATTATTACATACATTCCACTGATGAAATTATCTTATCTCATCTGGTTAGCTTAATCCTGTAGGGTTGCAGATGTCCATTCAATGTCCATCCATCCAGGTTTCCAATATCCATTCAGGGAAGAATGTTTCGGGCGCTGGGCAGATACACCCAGGACAAGGCGCCAATCAATCGCTGGGCACACACTCACTCAAACAAGCACAGACACACAGACACAATCATTGGGCAATTTCGTGCAGCCAATTCTGTTTGGTGTTCTGTTTGTTGAGTCATTGACTATTTAAGGCCGCCTCCTACCCCCAGTAGGCCACTTGCAAGTCGCGGTTGTGTTCAGTATTGTTTGCATGGTGTTTCAGGTTAAATAATTTACTCCCTTTCTCACAGTCGGTCTGGAAGCCTTTCTTTACAACGCTTCGGCGACAGAACGTGATCACCTTACAGAAAAAAAGGGTGCCACTATTTACGTATTGGTATGGTAAAGCTCTTATTAGCCCTCTAAACCTCGACGAAGATATCCCAGTTATATCCCATTCCAGATAAAAATTATAGAAAAACCAAAGAACCGTTGCAGTATGATTTACTTCCCTGAAAGTATTCTATTGCCACATAATACTGTATATATTTTCTATCAAGTACTAAACTTGGTAGGCCACAATACTTTGGAATGCCTTAATGTCTGAATGACTCTTTACAAGCATCTGAGGACCCAGGGTAAAAACAATTCCACAGTTCTAGTACAATTTCCTTTACCAGCCTGATCCCGCCATTAGCAATGGGATTAGTACAAGAGCAGTCTGGATTCATCTATCTAGGCAATGTTTTTCACTTCTCAGGGCTTTAATGTTTGCTTTCTTCTGTTCTCTAAAGATGTTTTGCTTTTCCCTATATATAGACATAATAATAAGCTGTAAGAACTCTTGTTGTGCAGTATGGGGCCTTTTATTTCTTTATGATCTGAAACTCTTTTCCTTTTTCTTTCACCATGACCCTTAGCTCCTTCTGCAAATCCTCCATTCCCTTCTGCTTCTGTACACACTGCACCCAAAGTAAGTTCAAACTTCGGACTCCGGTCACTTTGGATTGTTTTGCATTTGATGTTCTTTGTATCTGCCTGTCTCTGTGCTAAAGTGTGTTGTCTTACAGCCCTAACTCCCCCTGTTCGGACTCCGGCTTCAGCATGCCTCACCCCATCACCTGTTTTTGTTCCATGGATCGGCGCCTTGTCTTGTCTAGGCCTCTCTCCATGGTTTTCATCCCCATTTCTCGTTTTGGCCCTTTGGATTTTGTTTCCCCTTGTTTGACTCTAAACAAAATGTGCAATAAACTCTTTTTTGTTTATGTTTTTTTTGGTCTGTTTTCGAGGTCATGTCCATGACACCATGACACCTTGAATGTAACCAAAGATTTAGGAACTAGTCAAATATCATATGACACAAAACCTAAGTATCAATAGTGTTATTAAAAACAAAATAAGATGAAAAAAAATAATTTAAAGGGACACAACCTTACAGTTAGTGAAACTAAAGATGACTGAAGTATGGCTGGTGCTGATCATGTTGGTAAAACTAGAAGTAAAAAAAAAAAACATTAAAAACCAAGTCTATTCCACCTCACCAATGTTGGTTCTTCGTCATACTGCACATACGTTACTCAATACAGGGCAGTCAGCTAATGGTGAAGCACCTTATGCAATCCTCCAGTGCAAGATCATCTCTGCCTATAGGCAGCTTGTTATAAATGACATGTCATGCTATCCTAAATGTGAGATGGAACCACAATGAACATCCCAGCACTGACTGGTCTGGGTTGTTGGGTCGTTAGGATTCTGTGCATGCTATTTCTGTTCCTGCACAGAAGTGTATTAACCATGTCTTGTTTACATTGCTGTTTAAACATATTTACAATCATGATAAACTAGCAAAGGTCTAAAACAAACTGTTAAATCTTGAATGTAGCGGCATCAGTTAGAACTAAGAACCAACACTAGAATAAAGGTCTGGTCCAAAATGGTGTTACATTTTTAAGCAATATAGTATCAAAACTATATACAAGCCACTTTGTAGCTCTAGAACTACAATAGAATACATTTTGTTTTCATAATTTTTTTTGTTCTGTAATGACCAGAGTGCCTACAGAGGCATCCCCGAGCTGGTAGTATTTGGGTAGTGGATGAGTACTCAGCACTGCAGTGTCGCTGATGTGATATTTGTGTGTTAGTGTGTGCTGTGCTGGAACATTTGAATCTAAGACAGCAATGCTGCTGGAGTTTTAAATCCTGTGTCCATTTACTGTGCACTCAATAATACATGTAAATGTAAAATCAGAGAGAGTAGCTGCTTTATTGCAGCACAATTTGAGTATAATCCTCTAATCTTGGTTGGTGGATGATATTTAGTAAATCAGAGAGACTACGTGTTCTAAGGTGGGTAGTATTTCCTTCAAAAGTGGTTCAATTCTTTTGAATATTTTTAGAATTTTTTATGTTAGTTTTTTTGGGCTGTCAGATGGGGTCAGGGTTTGGGTATAGCTCATTGAAATAAGTTTTAGCAACTTAGGATGTGTCAGTGGTGAGCCATCAGGGCCTTCAAGGCCTTCTTTTAGGCCTAAAAATATCAGAATCACAGACTGATATTTTGTCCATTGTTGTAATAACAACAATTTTTTCTGACGCCATTGACGATGGCTTGGCTTTCTTGCCCAACTCCTGCGCTCCTGTCATAATGAGTCTGTGATGCAACGTCTTTTCATACTGCATTTCTGCAGCATACGATGTTTTTATAGTCATAAAATAGTTATTGACAGGTGAATTATTCATACAGAGCATTACTGAAGGCCTAGGTGTGAAATGCATGGCCCATCACTGCTGCAAGTATGCAGAGAAACAGGTGGACTTCTGTCTGTAATTGTAGCAATAAAAATGTAAATAGATTTTGGGATGGACAAATTGGACAATGAAGTGATCAGTGAGTGTTTCATAAAGTAAATTGAAACCAGATACTACCTTTAACAAGCACCAACTGTACTCGTACTAGTAATTATCTATTTACCAGAATCATACTCATTTATTCAACTGGGTGTTCTATAATTTAATACCAAACCAGAAAGCGGTGTAATGCACAGCAGCCACCTGATTGGCTGAATAAAAGTAAAAGCCCCTAATGTCTGTATAAAATATAATTCATTGTTTAGGTTTAAAACTTTAAAGAGCATTCAACATTTCTTACATTTTTTAAATTAATACATGTTTAAGTATACACTTTTGTTACCTAGATTATTAGACAGTGACCTACAATTAGGTTTATAAAAACACACTCATCCAGGTGGCAGTTCTCAGTATGGCCTTGAAACAATATTACACAAGTATATTAAATATGGCTTTTTATAAATTGAGCGTGAAAGAAAGAGCAGTCATATGTGGTGATATTAGCAAACAAAAGCAAGCCTTCTTGAGATATTAAGTGCCACTAAGCATTAGGAACAAATGGAATGGCTGTTAAATGTTAATTCAAAGCTGTGCATTGACACTTGTTATATATTACAGATGTAGCTGATCTTTATTGGAGTACCGTTATAAGCTACAGCCTTGAACCTAGCATTAGAATATTGTCAGATTGTTGCTTACAGTTTAAGTTATTATAATTTTAATTGTTTTCATTTATGACTTTTCCCCCAATTTTGGGGAAATAGTTTTAACCAGGAAAGGTCCACAGCAGAATTGGAATACTAAAGCCAGCTCTATTCATTCAGCAGTAAGTGACCTCACAAAACCTCTATTGAGAAGACACAGATTCACACAGTCCCACTGCAATCCTGAACAGGTTTTTATATGATTTATCTTTAGCAATGGTTCAACAATTTTCCATAAACCCCAGCTTTCTGAAGTGTCCAAACTATGGTTGCCATGTAAACAGTTTCTCTTGTCTAAACTACAGTCTTTCCATCTTATTCAGAATTTCCTTTGGCTTCTGGTTTGCTTCTCTGACTAATACCCTCCTTAACAGGTCATTGGGATAGTGGGTAGTCTTTCCCCAGTAATTCCCAGATTTCTTTAACTAAAATATAAATTAATATTATCTTATAGAATGTTTAAGTGGTAACATATTTTAGAAAATATTTAAACCTTAATTAACACATTTTTCAAGAAACTTGACCCAGATTTGTCCACACTGTTTTGGTTATATTTTTGTATTTTTTTTGTTGTCTGAAAATGAATTTAAATCGCTTATAATTGCAAATAAAAAAGCTTCTAACATACTATCATTAGCATACAAATAGCCTTCACCAATGGACATTTTTGCAGATTTTTCCGTTAAAAAATTACTTTAAAAAATGAACATCATATAACAACTCACCATTTATGCAAGTACTTTTTTGTACTAATAATAATTTAAACTGTAATAGTTTTAAAAGCTTTATCACAAATTAAAGACATTATTCCATCAAACACTTCAGATTTCTGCAAGGTAACTTCAAAATATCATATTACTTTGCTCTTTTTAAGTTCTACATAACTAGTATTGTCTGAATAAACAAATAACAAAAGTGACAGAAAAAAATGTCCAATGGCAAATTGCCATACAAAACAATGCTGGTAAAAGTTGATACTAGTGACTCGAGTTGATTAGAAAAAAAAAATCACCACCTGAATTTAACCAGTGGTCAGTGCAGTGGTCTAAATCTCCCATATTCAGTAAAATATACATTAATGCAACTCTGAACAGAAATAATTACTGAAACATTGCAATGGCTTTGTGGAAACAATGCCACAACAAATGTGTACTGTAATAAAAGCTGCAAGAAGTCCTATAATTTATTTAAGTGTGACCTCTTTTTTTGGCCAGGCTGTGTATATTAAAATAAAGATTGTCACTAACAGTAAATAGAGATGTCATAATGCCCTTCCTCCATAGTCACAAAATATGATCAACAGACATGTATTTAAATCTGGGATGAGGTTGATAAAATAAATATATATTGACGTTGTTAGAGCTATCAAGACAAATGTCCATGGAAATACCACACACTCTGCTTCCTACAAATGTCATCAATAAATTTAAAAAGCAAAAGTTGACTAGCTTAGACCACACTATATTTAATAGTCAGTCCTATATAATTTATTATAAAGAATTTACTCAGCCCTTTGTGAATACTACACAGGGACCTTGCCTCACGGTACATCACAGTAGCACTTGCCTCTTTTGTCCACTCAGCTATCTACTTTTTGGCCTCTTGCAATTGTTTCAGGGCAAACAGCTTGTTTTCTTGCTTTTGTATCTGTAAATGGAAAACCAAGGACAAGAGCAATACAACCAAATCAGTTTTAAAAGAAAAGATCAGTCTTTAAAAGGAATATTTCTTTTAGAAATTGAAATTCAAAAGAAATTCACTTTTTACAAATGAAACCATTCATGGCAATTTAATGAAGGGAATAAAAGCAGTCGTCCTTGAGAGGAGGCGCCGTTTGCCTAGTTTATGTATTGTTACTGAACGAGTTGAAGCTGCATACACTAATCAGCCTTTTTATATGCTACGGGTTCATCTCTTCTTTCAAGAACATGTTCAATCTCAGGCTATCCTAAATCGAGTCAGTTTCTTTAAATGAGATATTATTTTCAGGCTGCACCCAAGAGCTGAACGAAGCGTTTCCAGAGATCTCAACCCAATGCCGACAGCTCTGAATCCATAAAAGCGGTCCTCAGAATCAACTAAAACGGTCTAAACAGAGAAAAATGTGTCTCTCCAGCTCAGCATACACGTTGGCTTATGGAAAGTGAAAGGTCATTTGTAACTGTCCAAAGGATTGATGGAGTTAAGATAGCTTCTTGCCCTTCACCCTGCACTCATGAAGAACGGTTTCGAATGACAGAGCAGCACCGTGCCTGACCGTTTCTGCCACTTTTTCCCCTTATGCCTGGCCAGGGCCACACAAAAGCCTGTCCAGATTTAATTACCCTGCTCTCTCCTTCATTAAAGGCTAACCTGTCATCCAACACCATGCGCCAATGTCTGCAATTTGCGCTAATTCTCCTTTTGGCTACACACTTCAAGCTATATTCAGAGAATAATTGCTTTTGTGGCCTATGCAAACATGGTCAGAATCAATCGGGACCCAGCCTTAAATGTTTTTGTATTGGCCATCTGTCTGGATCCCAGGCCTTAGTGAAGCTAAGCAGCACAAGCATGTTAGCCTGCATGTGAACATTCCTATTTAGACAAGATAAGGTAATACATGAAGTGTGCGGTCTTAAAAAGAACAATTGAATGAAATTTACCAACTATACTAAACAAAAAAATTCCCCCCAATACTTTGGATTTCGTTCCTATTTATGTGTACGTACACTTTTTCTATGTACACAAAACACCTTTTTCTCTCAAATATTGTTCACAAAACGGTCTAAATATGTTTTACTAGGCACATTTTGGTCTGATTTATCAAGATAATACATCAACCTTAGAGATGTGGCCTATTAAGATGCTGATTAGACACAAAATTATTGTGCAGGTGTGCTTCAGGCTGACCATAATAAAAAGCCACTCTAAAATGTGCAGTTGTATCACACAGCACAACCTCACAAGTCTCACAAGCGCCACAATCTCACAAGTTTTGAGAGAGAGTGCAATTGGTATGGACGACCGCAGAACTACAAGGAAAAATTGTTAATCCTTAAATAAAATAAGTTTAGAAAAAAGGACGTGTAAGAAAACAACAACTGGATGGTGAGTGTATATGAGAATCATGTATTATTTCACAATTATTACAGCAGTGGAGTGACCTTATATACCAAATATGGGGGTTAAACCAAAGTACCTGTTAACTCCTTCATAAATGTTTAAATTTTATTAAACATACATGCATATGAATTATAGTCTTTTGATTTTTTTTGTGTTATGGTAATAAATTCATAACAAAAGAAAAATATATGTTTCAGATATCATTATAGTGTTCCATTACCACGAGAGGACAAAAAAGAATACATTTCTATTCTAGCGATAAAGTTAAAAATAATTTTATTATAATCTGCTTTTCTTATGCTTTCTTCGGACAACATTCATAACAGCCATGACACATCCATAACATGTTAACATCCACTTGGAACACTTTAATGCTGCTTCGAGAGAATGAACTATTTTAAAAGGAGACATATAAATAAACATAAATTATAACATGGCCAGTTGCCATCCAATCTATCCATACTATACAACTACATAATCCACCCTTTTAAAAGTCAATAAGTTCTTAAGTACAATCCAGCTTTCTGTCAATGCCTGTATAAATATGTTTGGTTTAACATACATGTACATTACATTTACTTATTTGTTGTTGTAACCTAAATAGAAATAGTGCTAAAAAAAAAAAAGCATGTGAGTGTGGGGACATATGTATGTGTGCTGGTCTGTTGGTATGTGTGTGATGGGGTTGGGTTTGGGGGGTGGTCTGTGCTTGTCAATGAATACCACCCTACAGCTTTGCATAATGTCGCCAATGGCAAAATAAGCAAGTAAAATATTTGAGTGTATCAAAAAGCTCTTGAGAGAACTGTATCATATCAGTGGTGCATAATTCCATTGTGTTTGTACATTTCATGCATGCATAATATATTGCATTACATCCATCCGAAGCACATTTACTAGGCGCATTGTAGCATCATCTTACAAAGCTGACATCTGATGCACGCCACTGCACCGTGCCTGACATTAACCATATCTGCAAGCAGCGGGTTTTAAAAAATAGGGAGTGAAACAAGTGAGGTGCGTGTGCATCTGTGCTGAAAGAGAAGTGATGTGGACTGTTCATGAAACATTAAAAGGAAAGCGGCTTTTATAGCTCATTAGAAATGCAGGCATGGTGGCAGAAAGACCTCAACATTTGTGTTGCTTGTTATTATACACCTCATTTCCATTGCACCTTTGTGTTTAGCCAGGCTTAAATTAAATGTCAAACCAGAAGAGATCATTTAGACTCAGAGATAAATAACAAAATTAGTATGCTTTCGAAGCGAAAGCTCTTTTTTACAGAAGAAAGAAAATTAGAGGCGTGTAACACTGAACTTTCATTGTGAAGGTGAATCAATGTTTCAGCAAGTCGACGGAAAAAAAGGTCAATATTCTCTGCAACTGCATTTTGTGCATCTTTGTAAAATCAGGGCAAGAATTTAACTATTTACTGTATAAATACCTAAAGAGACAGACCAAAAAAAAGTCATACAGGCAAAAGAAAGGAATGAAATAAGGAAGAAAGGATGGAAACAAGTAACTAAGGATGGATGGAAAGAGGGTAGAAGGTGGACAACTAATAAATTAAAGAAGGAAAGAAGGATTAAATGAAAATACAAGAAAGTGTAAAGGATAAAAATCACAGAAAAGATAACTGATAGATATTCTATATATAAATGAACTTACAGTGTAATATCTAGGTTTACTGGGAAGCCAGGTACGTAAAAACTTTCATTGGCTTAAAGGTGTAACAACAATGAACCCATCAATATTCCACCTCCTTTCCTTTTACACTGAACAGAGCGACAGAATGAAGGAATAGTTGTCTAAACAAACTGCATATAAGTTGCTAAAGAAAAGGGGGAAAAGTAGGGTAGGAGAAAAAGGAAAAGAAAAAGGAATAAAAATGCAAAATAGAGGAAAATGTACTGATTCTATAATTTATAAGAGAGTTTATATCTCTAGAACTAAAAAAAAACCTTAGCAGGTCCATCACAACATACCTTACACACAGGGGCTTGTGGGTAAAAAAATGGCATCATGTTCAAAAATCAAGTAGGTGGTATTTTTAAATCAATGGCTGCATCTCGTACATGACTCCCACGAGTGTTCTCCGCTTCAAACACTGACACAGAGAATCCCAACTGCCACTCAGTCACTCCGTAAAGAGAACACAGAGAAAAGTGATATGAAGTAAGCCAACAAACAAATTGAGTGACTGTCAAAAACATCCAATATTTATGGTTAAAAAAGTGTGCCTTTATCAAGTGTTGCGGAGAACATCTCAACATCAATGCGTTTAAACCACAAAGAATTATCAGTGACAATGAAGATGGTTCTGATTGGTGCACAGGTGCATATTCATGATGCACAAGAGCTGGGCAGGACAGCCATTATAATTTTGTGGACTGCACAGTAAATGTGATGTAGTACCATCCTGACAAGTATCTGGGTGGATCAAACCACAAGATCATAAAAGCCATTAGCAGAATTTTTTGTTTAAACACACCCAGGATTACAGACATGACATTTGTGGTGTGATATAATAAGGAATGACCCAAACCATTAATGCACATTTTCTTAAGCCATTACAGGTTCAGTCCAGGTATCAAGAGATTTTTCAAACAGGAATATAACAAAGTATGTTTGTGTTTTGTGGTATGGTTATTGATGTGACAAAAACACTATGGAAACAATGCAAAAGTCATTGCTGCTGCAAAAATAATAATTATAATTTCATAGCAAATCATTCTTCCACTTAATCCTTTACTAGGGTCGCAAGGGGGTTCCCCATGCCCATCAACGCAAGAACACTTTGGGTGTTGGGCAGATATATCCAGGACAGAAATTCAAATCATCGCCGGAGACACACTCACTTACACAGAAAACACAGCATACTAAATTTAAATAGAGGCAATTTACAACAGCGAATTCACCTTGAATCCAAATATGTAAAGAACATGAAACTACACCCAGATCAGGATTCAATCCTCGATTCCCATTTCTGAGTGTGCTAAAAACTTTTGTCATTGTGCCACCCAAAAATAATAATAATCCATCCATCCATCCATTATCTCCCACTTTATCCTCTAGTAGGGTCGCGGTGGGGTTCCCCATACCCATCCAGGGGAGAACGTTTCGGGCGCTGGGCAGATAGACCCAGGACATGGTGCCAATCCATCGCTGGGCACAATAATAATAATAATATTATTATTATAAAAATTATATATTTTTTAAATTTCTCTCTGCACATTAAACAACATACAAGTACCCATTGTGCAGAAAATTGCTTATCTGTAATTATCTGTAAATAACATATATACAATGTATGTATATAATATATACAAATATATAATGTATAATATATATATAAAATGTACACTGTATATTTTCTTTATATTCACTGTAATTTCACATCCCACATGTACACATGTACAGACATCCCTTATTTTCTCAAGCTCCACAGGTCCAATTTACTTATTTATTTATTTTTTACAGTTTTTGTTACATTCGCCTACCTAGGGATTAAAGCGGCTGCGCATTAGAAGTGCAGAACTGCCGCGCTCTGACGCGCTGAAGGCACCTGTTACAGTACCCCCGCCCCTACGGTCGCGCAACGGGAGGACGCGACCAAGAAAAAAATAAAATAAAATAAATAAATAAAAATCCTGGGGGGGCCCTCCTCGAGTCCTCTGGCTATGCAGTTCGCCCTCTGCGGATGAGGCGTGGGGTGTGCCCTGTGGCTTTATGTCGAGGCGGGCACCCTCGGCGGATCAGAAGGGAACCACGCCCTCTGGCTGCGTGGTCCGGCGGACGCCCTCGGCGGGTGTGGAGTGGGCCACGCCCTCTTGCTGCGTTGTCCGGCGGACGCCCTCGGCGGGTGAGGAGTGGGCCACACCCTCTGGCTGCGTGGTCCGGCGGACGCCCTCGACGGGTGTGGAGTGGGCCACGCCCTCCGGCTGCGTGGCGAGGTGGGCGCCACTGGTGCACTGACTGGGCGGCGCGCGGCCCCTGGACCTCGGGCTGGGCAGCGTGCGGCCCCTGGACCTCAGGCTGGGCAGCGTGCGGCCTCTGGACCTCGGGCTGGGCGGCGTGCGGCCCCTGGACCTCGGGCTGGGCGGCGAGCGCTACACCCACCGCTACACCAAAGAACAGGGCAATTGCTGTCTCGGACTGGACAGGTTTCACCCCATTGACGGCATGCTCCTCCACATTAACGGACACTAACGGTAACTCCGGTACTGCCCCCTCGCAGCGCGACCCAGACACGGCGCGATCCGGCGCGGCCGCGTCACGTGACTGCCCCGCAGCGCACGTGCTGAGATTAGTGCTTTAAAAGAGGCTTACCTGGGCTCTGGACTCCCCAAATTGACTGTCGTGATGTTACACTCGCCTACCTAGGGATTGAAGCGGCTGCGCATTAGAAGCGCAGAACCGCCGCGCTCTAACGCGCTGAAGGAAGCCAGGCACGCAGGTAGCAGAGAAACGGAATTTATTTATTTATTTATTTCTTTATTGTAGGAAGACCACAAAACAAAGGTAACAGATGAGTGAACATAAACAGGTTTTACGACGTGCACGGAGGACAGGGAACGAAGGAAATAAATACAAACGACATCCGACCACGTGCACAAAACGACCAATGAACAGAAGGTGATAATTAACTAAACTAAAGACCATCCATGAAAGTAAATTAACAGACATAGAACAGGTGCCCTAGGCACCTGTCACAGTTTTTGTTACTGATTGTTTTATAATTTCATCGTAATTTCGGTTTATTCCTTGTATAATCTGTTAGCTGTCTTGTTAGTTTTAGACATTTTAGTATGTTACATGTCATACATGGGTGCACTCACCAAGACAAATTTCTTGTATGTGTAACATAATATGCAAAATGAAGTAATTCTGATTCATTCTGAATACATTAGATAGAAATACATAAGATAGCATTTTAAGCACAATGACCGACTCCATCTAAAAACACCCACAAGAAACTAAACCATAAAAAACAGGAACCAAACAAGCCCTATAAATGTACCATAAGTTTTTTTTTCTAATTCCAATTGAAAATGTTTGTACATTTTAAATAAAAATGTTTATTTTAGTCTCATCTGTTTAGAAAACTACTATTCTGGGTCATGTATTCATGTAGAAGAAAAGTAAAAATACTTCAGAAAGGCACATTCGCCTATCAGCACTAGGGATTTTCAGTTCGAATCCCAATCTGGGTGGAGTTTCCATGTTCCCCCACGGGTTCTCCAGTTTCCTCACATAGTCCAAAAACATGGATCATGGTCAATTGAATTCTCCAAATTGCCCTACATAGATTGTGCTTGTGTGTGTGTCTGTGTGAATGTTTGTGTGCCCAGCAATAGATTGGCTCCCTGTCCTGGATGTATCTGCCCAGCACCAGAAATGTTCTCCCATGGATGGGCATGGGAACCCCCCCCCCCCCCACACGACCCTGATAGAGGATAAAGCGGAAGATAATGAATGGATAGATTAATAGATGGATAGTTAACAATGAGGATTCTTCATGCAGCAATATTAATAGTTTAGGTAATTGGTAGCTAAAGGTAATAGTTTTGTTCTTGTGACAGAATTTTAAATTCTGATTCACTGCGTACTATGGAAAAATATAGAAAATAATTACAAAAGGATAAAAGTTTTGGAACAAATGATTCACTTAAAATAATCATTTATAATATTCTAATCCAATTTTTCCTCCATGCCTTCTGCAGATATTACAGCTTTGACTCTTAATAAGTTTTACAAGGAGTGTTGGGATCTTCATTTAAAAGACTCATGATGTCAGACAATGAGTTAAATGAGAGGACCTTCTTCCATTTGTTGTTCATGCCCAAGGTTAAGGTAAACTGGGTTAAGGCTGGGGCTAGGTGCAGGCCAGTCAAATCTTTCCATACCATACTTACCCAACCATGGCTTCATGGCCTTGCTTTGCACATTAGAGCACAGTCATACTGGAACAGGGAAGAGCTTTTCCAAACTGTTTCCTGATTTCCACAACTGTGAGGATGAAATTGAATAAATCAAAGAAATAAAAAAAGAGATATGTCGGAGTGTTTTTGTTAATACCGTGGGTTTTTTAAGTGATTGGACAGGGTAATCTTTTAACAAAACAGCAATTCGTATTACTGAAAATGAAAATGAGAGGCTCGATCCAAGGCTGCTGAGGCAATAAATAACAGAACGCTTGCTAAACACCAGAGATAGGAGAGTTATTTCAAACTGAAGTGTTAAAGTTATTTGTTCAGCTGCACTAATGCAGGAAACTTTGTTGAAACAAAACCTATTATTGTTTGCCCCCACCTCCCTCTGTCTTTATTCTTCTCATCGACAGGAAATGGACAGTGGCAAAGTTACAGTAGTTCAACATATGAGATCTGAGAGGAGGTTTTCGCTGCAAAGCACAAGCAGATGTGACCCAAGACCGAGACCTGTACCGAAATTAATGGCTGTTCTGTTTGCTGTTTTTTTACCCTTTAAAACATTAAGGAAATTAATTGAGGCCCATCACAGATACTCATGTTTGGTTATATACATTTCGATTTATCATGCAGGTCAAAGGTTAAACTAAAGGTTGTTTGTGTAGTTTAGGAATTACAAGGTTACACCAAAGCTCTGCGATGTCTCTGGGAAAATGAAGTTAACCCCTCCTTAGGATCGGCCATCTGAAATTCATTTAAAGTAAAAATAAGACGACGGCTCGCCTCTGAGGAGAGAGAGAGTGAGAAAGAGAAAGAGAGCACTTTTAAAACACCTCCTCCTTCAACGGCTCAGGCTTGACAGAGGCTTGCTGTTTTCTTTCCACACAAACTAAGTCCTGGGTGATTATGAACCTGCGCTGTGCTGTTCTCGTTTGATGGAATGCCAACACAAATACATGCTGTCTCCAAGCACCGATATTTAGATAAGACTGTGAAATTAGTGTAATTGACTCCACATTCCTCTAAACAATATGTCCTGGGAATTCAGCATCACAAGGGAAGTTCAGAAATGTGCACCGTTTCCCCTTTTCTTTTCAAAGGAAAGAGAAACGACAGTGGGGGTATATGCTTTCTTTACCTTAGTGCCAGCTGCTCTCCTGGTGTCTGAGAGTTTGGCTTGCCCTACTTAAAACCTCCTGCTGCTTGTGAATTTGATCTTGCAACTGTTGAGATTGTTCCATCTCTTTATGTCATTTGGACTCAAGCAGACTGACTTCTAGTACAGACAATAACCATGTTCAAGGCAAGAACAGAGCTGAATGATCCATAGAACAACCTTAATACAGATACACACAGAAGTTAAACTGTTTTATTTTTGTATATATACTTTTTGTATATTATACTTCTTGTGGTAAAGAGTGACATTTTTGGAAGCATTAATAATACAAATTTTTCGATTTTTTAACAGAAAAAAAACAGAAACACAAAAACTATAAAATAACAATTTAGATAGGTGCAATTCAGAGCAGCCAGTTCACTTTGAATCCATGTTTTTGGACTTTGGAACCTGGAGAACTCGAAGAAAACCCATGCAGACATGCATGGGGAGAACATGGAAACGCCACCAAATGTTGTGGTAATCAAAGCACACACACGCACACATGCACACACACACACACACACACACACACATAGATGACCCACTATGAATTATTGTATTAGGTATTATTAATAAATGAATTAAGCATTAGGATTATACAGTATCGCATAACATAGTATATATACAGTGAATAAACTTAATTAAACAAAAAAGATTTAAACTGGGTTTAGATATTGTCTAAAAAAATTATACCCAACATTCTTGCCAAAATTTTCACTGTGCTGCACTTGTATGCTGCTTTGCTCTTACCCTTTGTCCAATTTATCGGTAACAAACACATTGGGGTTTGACCTGGAGACTGTGCATGACAGTTTATTTTTTTAACCTACAGTCTTGTTCTTGTCTTCCAAGGTGGTTCTGACAGAGCCTAAAATAAGGTTTGGGTCTTGCATATGAAGCCCCAAGCATCTAGCTGTCGACCAGAGGTTGTTGCATGGACTTGCATGGTGTTGGCTATTTTTGTCCAATCACCCTGTGCAAGTTAAGAACTCTGTTGTCCAACAAAGCAGCCCCAGATGCCTATTTATCCTCCTTCATGTTTTCTGTCATTGCACCATGAAACTGTCATTTCACCTACTCGATAGCGAACAAAAACCCTGTGTGTGATGTACTGAATATTGAAATTTTTTATTTATCACACCAATAGATCTTTGTTCTTTATTCCATTTAAAATTATGCACTGAACTTGAACTGTGTAAATGTCAATGATAACTGTAAATATTGATGTGTTCTTAAACTTTTGGTAGGTTGTGTACTGCCAGTGCTACAATTAATTGCATTTTCATGGCATTTAAAATGTGCTCAATTCTTATTTCTCTTCATTGTGTGTGCTTGCTTAACTTTAAAGTATATAATATTATGGTTTATAAGTAACTCCTGATTAAATTACAATGTGGGTCATAGAAAATTATTTTATTCATTGTACGTTTGTGCTCTACCAAAATGTCATTATTGATTTATTTTATTACCCTGAGATTTCAGGTGACAGAAGAAAGGTCAGACATTGATTTTGACTCAATAGCCTGACTTCAAACCAACGTTCCAATTCATGCTGAGGTCAGTGCTTTGTGTAAATCAGTGCTCTGACCACAGACACAGTTATACACATCTGTAGGAACAAAAATGTACTGTAACTGTCAAAGTCCCTGTTTACACTTTGCATCCTGGGCAAAAATACACTTGAGGGATATTGCCATTTACAGCTGGGAATGTTTTTTTACTACATGTAGCTGACCACTTGTAATCATATTTTACAACTTCCTATGTCATTTCCCCAATATCCCCATTGGGGATTCCTCAATATTCTCATAAACCAGCTGTTTGGTTTTTTTTTCCCGAACAACTGACATGTGTTGTTCTCTCATTTGTAAGTGGATAAAAGCTTCTGCTAAATGACTAAATGTAAATGTTAATGAACACACTGGTTACAACGGTTGTATAGTTTTTTCAGGTGGCTGTAACTTCTGCCCATCTCCATATCCTGCACAACACATCCCTGCACAGATTACGTATTTTTATCATTTTCATAGATGATATAAAATGATATATGGTCAAATGCATTCCAGAACACCTCAGTAAGAAAGATAAGTGATCAGATCATGATGCTTCTTGATAGTTAGCTCTATCTACTTGTGTCCCAGTTACTTAAAATCGCATTTTAAAACCAAGTGTACACAGTAATCATCTTACTGCTGTATGTTTTTAAAACCAAGAGGCACAACTGCAAATAATTGTATGAAACATTCTGTACATTTGTACTCATATATACAGTCCTGAATTAATTTTTAAGAGGCCCAAATACAGTCATATGCAAAAGTTTGGGCCCCTATTAATCTTAATAATTTTTAGTTCTAAATATTCGGGTGTTTGCAACAGTTATTTCAGTTTGATATATCTAATAACTGATGGACACTAATATTTCAGGATTGAAATAAGGTTTATTGTACTAACAGAAAATGTGCAATATGCATTAAACCAAAATTTGCGAAAAAGGTGCAAAAGTATGGGTACCTTTATCATTTTATTGATTTCAATACTCCTAACTACTTTTTACTGACTTACTGAAGCACAAAATTTGTTTGGTAACCTCATTGAGCTTTGAACACCATAGCCAGGTGTATCCAATCATAAGTAAAGGTATTTAAGGTGGCTTATTGCAAGTTGTTCTCCTATTTGAATCTCTTCTGAAGAGTGGCATCATGGGCTCCTTAAAACAACTCTCAAATGATCTGAAAACAAAGATTGTTCAACATAGTTGTTCAGGGGAAGAATACAAAAAGTTGTCTCAGAGATTTAACCTGTCAGTTTCCACTGTGAGGAACATAGTAAGGACATGGAAGACCACAGGGACAGTTCTTGTTAAGCTCAGAAGTGGCAGGCCAAGAAAAATATCAGAAAGGCAGAGGAGAGGAATGGTGAGAACAGTCAAGGACAATCCACAGACCACCTCCAAAGAGTTGCAGCATCATCTTGCTGCAGATGGTGTCACTATGCATCGGTAAACAATACAGCGCACTTTGCACAAGGAGAAGCTGAACAGTGATGCGAAAGAAGCCGTTTCTGCAAGCACGCCACAAACAGAGTTGCCGAGTTATGCAAAAGCAAATTTGGACAAGCCAGCTTTATTTTGGAAGAAGGTCCTGTGGACTGATGAAACAAAGATTAAGTTGTTTGGTCATAAAAAAAAACACAGCATTACAAGAAAAACACTTGCTACCCACTGTAAAATTTGGTGGAGGTTCCATCATGCTTTGGGGCTGTGTGGCCAATGCCGGCACCGGGAATCTTGTTAAAGTTGAGGGTTGCATGGATTCCTCAGCAGATTCTTGGGAATAATGTTCAAGAATCAGTGACGAAGTTGAAGTTACGCCGGGGATGGATATTTCAGCAAAACAATGATCCAAAAAAACGCTCCAAATCTGCTCAGGCATTCATGGAGAGGAACAATTACAATGTTCTGGAATGGCCATCCCAGTCCCCAGACCGGAATATAATTGAACATCTGTGGGATGATTTGAAGCGGGCTGTCCATGCTCGGCGACCATCAAACTTAACTGAACTGGAATTGTTTTGTAAAGAGGAATGGTCAAAAATACCTTCATCCAGGATCCAGGAACTGATTAAAAGCTACAGGAAGCGACTAGAGGTTGTTATTTTTGCAAAAAGAGGATCTAATAAAAATTAATGTCACTTTTCTGTTGAGGTTCCCATACTTTTGCACCTGTCAAATTTTGGTTTAATGCATATTGCACATTTTCTGTACAATAAACCTCATTTCAATCCTCAAATATTACTGTGTCCATCAGTTATTACATATATCAAACTGAAATGGCTGTTGCAAACACCCAAATATTTAGAACTAAAAATGATTAAGATTAACAGGGGTGCCCAAACTTGGGGTGCATATGACTGTAGATGGACTTTTGAGAGGGTCAGATGTGGAAAATATAGTAAATTTAGGTTGCCGATTTTGATAGTTCACCAAATTAAAACTGTCACAAGGTAGACAACTGGGTTAGCAGAGTAAAATTTTGTATATTTCTGATTACCCCTTGCTCCTTGAAATTTGACAGATGTGTGATACTGTGTGATTAGTGGCAATACTAAATCATAATACGTAAATAATAAACAATATATTCTGTAGTACCCTAAACACTAAGCCACAATTGCTATTGGTATTACTTCCTAATAAAATGACTGTACTACCCGATGATCATTCTTAAGCATCCTTATTTACAAGGGTGAGAAGCTGCATTCAGAAAAACGAAATCACCAAAGGGCCTTATTGCAGATAAACCCAGTCTGGAGATATGTGCCTGTGAAATATCTGAATCGTTGTATCAATATGCATTATGTTCACAGAGCCCTTGTAAATAAGGATGTCAGTACAGCATGCGGTTTTACATGAAGAAATAGCATAACAGAATTCAATACCACGGACAATACCAGTAACACACTTCTATCGATCCTTTCACAGTTCATTGCAAATTACTCAGTGGCCATTCTACTATTCATCTGTGCTGACAGATATCAATTATTAAAATGTGTTATTATTCGATTCAATTCACTGATCGCGGCTGCCTTGCATTAGTGAGGCAATTAAAAGAAAGGTGCTGAGTACAATCAAAAGTGCCAGAACCATCATTCAGCAGACTATGAGCATGGAGATCTGAAGGTTGCCCTAAGATATACAATAACCAGCAGTTAAAATCAAATTACTTTGATTTGTTAAGGACAAAGCGCTGGCAATTTGGGAACCATCAGCAAAGGCACTTTATAAAAAATAAATCAATAAATAAATAATAATAATAATGATAGTAATAATAATAATAATATTCATCATTAGTAGACATTCTTAATGATCTCATTTAATAAAAAAGGAGCTATGTGTCACAGGTGCCTGGAGTACCTCTCCCTCATTTAATGGACTCATTGTCTCCATTGGGTGATTGGTTTATTTTGTGCACGTGACTGGGTGTCTTTTGTATTTAGTTTCCGTATTCCTTTTTACCCCCATGCACGTCTTTGTTTCAGTAATATCCCGATGTTAGTTTGTTCGTTTAGTTCCCCCCTTTCTGTTGGTGTCCCTACACCATTTTTATTAATAAATCCGTTTTGTTTTTATCCCGGTGTCTCGAACACTGGGATAAAAACTTCCCTTCCGCGCTCAACCACGGTACAACGCTGCGCAATATCCCCGCGCAGGTTATATCCGTGGGATCGTTTCACCCAGCGGACCGGCGTACGCGATTTTCTCCGCAGACCATTCCCGGGAAACGCTCATAAGGCGCAAGCAGCGTATGCATTCCTTCCCGCGTAGCCGATCTCCCGGGGAAGAACGAGCGGCTAATACTATGAAATCTTAAATTTAGCATTTTTACACATTGGTTCTTAATTATATATGAATTAAGCCATGGTCTTTGCTTGCTTGCCATAAAATCTAGTGCTTAGTAGGCATGAGCAGAGGTACACCAGCTTATTAAATATCACCTAAGATAAACTACACATCAAGATTAAAAGACATAATCCCAAGAGAGCTTTTTCTGATATCTTAGGGTCTGGGTGAGTGCCTGTGTACACCCTTTCTGCACACACTTTAAGTTTAGATAAAGTCTATGCTGTACGTGTGCACACAAAGGTATGCACACACATTTTGTTGACTGACACCTTGCTGTTTTATGGACACAAAGAAACCAAGTATTACCAGGCAAATTTTACTAATATTTTTACTAATTAGTTCTGGAAAATCATCCATCATAATCTATTTGACTTAAGAAACCTACACCTGTATTTAATTGAAAGGAAATCCATCCATCTATCCATTATCTTCCGCTTTATTCTGTACTGGGGTCACGGGGGGGTCCCCATGCCCATCCAGGAGAGAAAGTTTCGGGCGCTGGGCAGATACACCCAGGACAGGGCGCCAACCCATCGCCAGGCACACACTCACACAGACACACACCCAAACACACTCTATATGGGGCATTTTTGGAAATTTAATCGACCATGATGATCCATGTTTTTGGACTATGGGAGGAAACCGGAGAACCCGGAGGAAACCCACACGGACACAGGGAGAACATGGAAACTCCACCCAAATTGTAATTCAAACTGGGAATCCCTAGTGCTAAGAGGCGAATGTGCTAACCACTAAGCCACCGTGCCGCCATAAAAGGAAATCTTCATCATTTATATAATTTAAATCATTTTTATGGGGAGGGGGCCTATTGCAGAAATTTAAGTTACTTCCATGGATTTTGTAAAATCAATCTCTACATGTATCTTTATATAAATACATCTGACCACAATTTTTTTTTTTTTTTAGTTACCCTGCACATTTGTTTATTTGTATTGCTTTACCCTTTTTGCACAACACTGTTGGTCGATGATGTACTAATTGCAAATACTGCTCAAAATGCATCTCAGGCACTGCCTAACAACACACAGACAGTGTCACTAAATATGAGCCCTGTGCCCCCCCATTTCACCGACTGTGGGTGTCATTTACCCTATGTGTTCATTGCCCTTTGCCTTCATTTTTACTTCATCTTTTCTAGTACTGTAAACTTATAAAATCATTGCTGTGCTGTGAATTTCACACCTTGGCCTTCAGTAATGATCCACCTGTCAATAACTATTTTATGGCTATAAAAACAACCAATTATGCTGAAACCCATATAATGAGCCGTTGCAGCTCAGATAGATAACTTATTGTGGTGGTAGGGAAAATGGAGGAAAAAGCGGACCCGTCAGAAATGGACTTTGATTAGAAATAATTAACGCACAATTTGCGGCTTTGCCTGATGAAAGTGTGCACCCTTATAAGCTGCAGAGATCGAAGCTGCTGGAGTGTGAGCGCACGCCAAATAGTATTGACCAGCACATGTGTTTTGAAGAATTTAAAATAACGTGTAAATAAGCTTGAAATAAGCTGTTTCTGACCCCGTAAAATCCTGTGTCCAGTCCTCATTTATACCAACCCTGTTACACTTGTGTGGCTACCCATAAAAAAACTCCAACAATAATCTCATAAAATGGCATAATTTTGTATGAAACTAACAATCACCAAAAATCCTGCGTAAGTTCAGATAATTTGTACACAATAAACATTCTAATTTTCTCCCTTAAAGAGTTTAATTAGTTCCTTCAAGAAGTTATTTTCGATTGCCATTGAAGCTAATGCTGAAAATCGATTTGTATTTATGTTTAAATCACAGATTTGAAACGACCAACTTCTCCTCCTATAGCTGATAGGGTCACTTCTTTGGCCTTCATATGAACCATCTGCTGCTGGAAGGGTTTTAGTCACTTTGGAACAGGTTACCATTTTTGTAAAGTCAGTAAAAACTTAGGATGCCAGTTAAATACGGTTTGACAGATAATTAAGGAAATTAGCACCAGGTGCCAGATAAACACCAGTAACTTTCAAGTATCTAAAAGTGTTCTCTAATTTTGATCAGTGTTCTTTCACTGATTCACATATGTTAAGATTAATTCACACAGGAGACAGTGAAATATTTGACATTACAATTTAGCAATAATAAATTAACTTCCATCTTTATATCACTGTACAAAAAGAAAGCACTCCACATTATTTAGACAAATCTATTGACCCACTTCTTAATAATTAAATATATGTGTTTTATTCAGCCCCAATATCATGGATAAGGATTAGACAGTCAAGCACCTAGTTAAGAAGTCTGGAAATTGCACAACTCATATATCAGTAGAAATAGCTTTTCAGTTTTAGAATGACTGTGCCCTACTGCATGAAGCAAAGTCCGTAATGACATGGCTGATGTAAGGAGCACTACCAGCCAGTATAGAACTCTGACCTCAGCCCATGTTAAACTTCTTTGTGATGAAAAAGAATGAAGCACTTACGCCAGACCTTTGTGTCCTCACATATGCTGTTAACTGACAAAATATTTCAAAACATCTTAAATAAATCATTTTCAGAAGTATAGAGGGGCAGAGATTTTAAAGTGAAAACAAGTCTTCATAAAAGCCCTTTAGATGTAATGTGTAGGTGTCCCAATACTTTAGTCCATATGTTGTATATAACTTTTAAGACCAACACGTTAAGTATAAAGATTGCTAACATCAGTTTCAAAGATACAGGAAGCAGGAAGCAGCCCACTTTACAAAGCAAGATTGTTGACAAATCAAGCGTTAGTGAATTCCACATCACTGTCAGGTCTCTAGACTTTACTGAAGAAACAGCAGGGCTTTCAAAAGCCGGCAAGTAAACTGGGAATTCCATGTGGGGAAGAGTTATGGAAGAAAAAAATCTGCTTCCAAACAGCCTCAAGCTCTGAAACTGCTTCTTCTGATAGCTAAAGCCCCAAACATTTTTGACAACAACGGCTGATTTTGAACACCTGGCTCTTTTTAAGTTGCAACACACAGACAGGCAATGACTTAAGACTCTGCGACGATGACAAGCGCATCTGTTCGGCTGCAAGATTAAAGAATGCTGCTATATTCTGTCCATTTAAGAGAAATGATGGGTTGGGTTACAAAAACATAAAATAAATCCTATTACTAAAACATGGCATAGGATTTGTCTTTACAAGAATTTAAACCCAGCAGTGACAGATGCAATAGACATGTCAATCGCTTATAAAATAAGTGGGCAAATATACACATTACACATGATGAAAATTTGTAGAAGGATCGAAGAGACAGAGAATCTCATCCTTACTGTTAAACATGGTGAATGATATGTAATAGGAAACTAAAGGTCCTGGGATTCAAATAAACATCAAACATATTACTTTAACATTTACATACTCAAACATATACTTTACTTTTAACTTAAAAAACTAAAGTTTGTATAAAACATTGGGCCCTATCTTACACCATGTACAAGGCATGTCACGGTACTCATTGCTATCTTACACTCCACCAGCAGTCTATTTCCGTGTCTTGCAATGGTGCTTGCAAATATATCTAAGTCGATGGGTGTGGTGGTCTCAAAATGAAATATGTTTAGGTATGTTTTCTGCCATATTGCTATCTTGGCAACAGAAAACACAGGTGCATCATTGACTGAAAACAACCTAGGCAGACAAATGCACCTGCCTCTTAAAGGTAATGGCAAGTGACACACTGATTGGTTTATTGCACTTTACAGTAAAAAACAAACCTCCAAATCAAGCTGCGCACTGCATAAATGATGGCTCACTAAAGTAAGGCTCGTTGAACGGATGGGCCTATATAATAATAATGTCTACGTAGTACATCTGAAATTGTTTTGGCTTAGTATTGTTTAGTGTGTCTTTTAACAATTGAAACTAGTAAGGGATAGTGTGTTTATATTGTGTGTTTATGTGAACATAGCAATAGCTGATAGCAATATGTGCTTGACTTGTGTCATAAGTGCAGTATGTAAAAGGTAATTTTAACAAAGAAAATGTAAAAATTGAATTAAAACAGTAAATAAGAGACTTCATCTAAAATTGTCAAAATTAGCTTTAAAGTATGGCATGTAAATAATAGCATGGATTAGACATGATAAGTAAATTAATAATACTGCAGTGAGTGGCGTGACTTGTTAGTCACTTTGGATAAATACATTTGCAAAATAATTAAATGTAACATAAATTTAGATGGCCAAGAAAATAATTTAAAAATGGGTAAGAAGGGAGGTGAAAAATAGAACGAGAGTAAGAGAGAGAAAGAAAGAGAAACGGAAGAAAAAAAAAAAAAACAGGAAAAGAAAGAACTGCAATAAATAAATTTAAAAAAATAGCAGCACAGCACTACAGTTGGTCATCGTGAGATCTGACCCTGACACTAGTAGGAGAGCTACACAGACACAGACACAGACACACACACACACCAGCTGAACTCCTGAACTGGCTGGCTGCCGCTCCACTCTGTCTGGCCCTGGTGTTAATCTAATGCAAACCAATTAGAGCTGCTTCTGGAACAAGCCTCATTACTTTCTTCTCCACCCCAAATCTGGTAGACAGCGCTACAGCTTCATGAACACATGGATAAGTATAGTCACAGCTCGGCAGCTAAGATTTTAAGCTGGCAATTGAAAGGCTGTAAGTTCAAATCCCAGGACTCTCAGTGAGCCACTGTCAGGCAACTTAGCAAAGCCCCTTATAGTAAAGTGTCCGCGGATGTGGTTGCATTGCGGCCTTTCCTGATTTCCCTGATATTATTTCACATCTGAATGTAACAATCAATTTGCCAAGTATTTATTGAATATTGGAAACACAACCGAAAATTTCTTTCACCCTAAAATAAGAAACAACATAAAACAACCTTTGACATTTTGAATTAAGTGGACACAGCTGTCTACATAAAGCACAGGATTAAGATTAGACTCGTTGACTAGCTCAGCACATGATTTATTTTATTGGATGTTTGTGATTTTAAATTCACGACCAACAAAGAACCACTGTTGGGGTGCTAAGCAAATCTCAGTATGACTACATTGCATCCAGTCTCAATCGTAAATCCTCGTTTAATGTCTGGCACTATGCAGAGAAAATAAAATCTATGCTAAGTAACCGCCTGGTTCATGTTATTAGATTGCTGTGATAACAAATGCCAGGACTATTACTGAGTATGTCTGAGCAGGTTCCTTAATTCTCAGAGATTGAATTGTATCCTGTGTAGTGTGCCTTTGGATGAAATTGCCAACAAAACTTACCAAGATCAATGTAAATGTAATTCATGTAAGACCATGTGAATTTATACAGTATGTATATTTTCATAATACATTTCTCCCCCAAACTAAACATATGCAATTATGATAATGCTGGTATTCAAAGACCAATAAATAGATATACACTATCAGCTTTTAAATCTGCCAATTACTTACTTTTAATAAAACAATACAAGTGTTTACTTTATGTCTGATGCTAGAAATAACCATACAGACAGCAATGTCTCTTTGTCTGCTGGGCAAAGCATGGGCAAAAACTGCAGCCTCTGTAGTTGTACACAACCCAGGCAGATATAGACACTTGTATAGATATAGTCAAGGAATTTTAACTTTCAGCATTGTGGTGAATGACACAGATCCATGACCACAGATAAAAAAAATATCCCATCAAGATAACTGTGAAGGCACTTAGCTAAAACTATTTTAATCTTACGGAGTTAATAAAACTATTTTAGCTTATGTGCACTTTAGAAACCCTAATTTAAAAAAAAAAGAAGAAAAATCAACCAAAAAATTCCCATTTTATAATTTCTGAGGACTCAATTGACCCAGCTGAAAAGAAGACCTCAAAATAGAATCAGATGGATACACTGAAATAGAGACCTAATCTTAAATATTATATTAGAGGGCTTTGGCTGAAGGAAGAATCTATGAAGGACATAATAAACTAATTACTTTGCCAATCAGAGTCTCCCTGGGGGTTTTTGCCGAGACTGGGTGCCTGACTCTGGGGCTAGATTGAGTCGCCTTCCTGGGAGAGAACCAAATGCATAAATCCAAGATTGGGGAAAGCTTTTTCTCTTTTCAGCATGACTTTAATGCGAGAGACCATGACAATGTGAGTAAGACTACCCTTTAGAATGACTGACAGAAGCCTGTGTAATAAATTAAACAGATTTATCAAGGACATTCCTATAAATGGCAAGCTGTTTAAATTGACAGGTAATAGGTAAATGATTTCAAACTGCAATAAGACAGATTAAAAAGTTGGTGGCCTCTAAAGTTAAAACTTCAGAATAACCTTAAAAAAAGAAAACAAAAAAAAAAAATGTGGCATTCAGTCAAAGTTTGAAAATTTATTAACAGCACTCGCATGCTTTCTAACAAAAGGGTATTTACAGAACTGAAGGACACAATCTAAAGGCAAACATGGTTCAGCTTTGATTAAACTGGTTGCTAATAACTTGTTCATCTTAAGGTCAGACCAAACTTCAGCCTTCAACATAATTAAGTCATTAAGCATTTTCTACTCTCTTACTTAATGTGGTCAGTGTGCTGAATAGAAGGCGGTAAAGCAGTAACAATTGGAAGAATAATGGGCCGGCAAGGGCAAAATTTCCATCCTGCTTTCTTCCAGAAGCCAGTGACAAAGCTGAGGATTCATAGAAAAGTTTCTCTTTTGGGAGTGAAGAGGATTTACTGCATATTTGGTTCAAGGATGATAATCAGTCTACCACTGATAACCAGGAGCAGGTAGAAACTGTATGTGATTTGTCAGTTTTTAAAGTTAACTGAGTGTATGTGCTGAGATTTATATAGATGGTGGAGATGGTGATAGGAGGCAGACGAAATAGAAACACACAGAAAATTGCTCTATTAAAATATCCTTCTTCAGCTTTTAGTGGACATGTAGACTGTAGTTCACTATTCATGCATGCTATGTACAATGAAGCAATAAACATTGCATGGGTAACAATGCACTTGATGTATACAGCAACAGCGACAGGCTTCAAATCAGAGCAAAGAAACAATTGCTTTGAATCTAATGATCCATTAGCCCGTCATCTGGATGGGTATAAAAGAAGCTTACTTAGGCCGCATAGAGTCTATAAATGACAAATGTAATGTTATTTGTGTACTATTTTATTTGTTTACCTTTTCCAGGAAACCACAGCCAGTGGCTTTAGGATGTGAGGGAGGGGGCCCATTTTGAGCTTTCAGCAGAGCAAACCCAAAGTATCACTTGAATACATAATATAATCTCACCTGACATTGGAACCAGAAGGCTGCATATTAGACCCTAAATCTAGGTTTCCTGAGCCTGGCCTGAGCCGGACATGTAAGCTTAATCAATTTCTATTCAATTGCTGTTCTCACCACAACACCATCCTACATCCCCTCCATCACTCTGATTTTAGCAGCGACTCATAGAAATGCAGTTAACACAATGTCCCAGGGACAATAGTACATCCAACTCAAAAATGGCATGCTAATGTCCTGAACGAGCATATTGCTTTGGATGTTCTGCATGGCTACTATGCAAAACTGTCTTTATGCTACTGGACAAAGGAAACAAATTATAAATGTTTGAATTTGTTTGGGTCAGTAATGCACATTAAACATTAACACTTGGAGACCATGTGAACATCCATACCTGCATTGTATTCATTCATGTAGGTAAACATTTACACTAGGCTTTATTATTGAACACAGAACTGATACTATGTAGGGCAACTTTAACTGTTTATCACTTACAATACACAAGACTCACTTACTATGATTAGTTTCTATAGAATTACTGTTCCGTTGAACTGTTGGATTTAATGGATTTTGATGTATTTGGATTTAAGACAGATTTTACTTTGTAACATGATGCACTAACAAGCATAAGGAAGGTATTCTGTCTTTAAAAGGATGAACATGGACAAAAAAAAATGCTTATTTTTCTCCATCCATCCATTATCTAGGGTCACGGGGGGGGGGTTTCCCATGTCCATCCATGGGAGAACGTTTCAGGTGCTGGGCAGATACACCCAGTACAGGGCGCCAATCTATTGCTGGACTCACACTCACTCACACAAACACACTCTATATGGGGTAATTTGGAGAATTCAATTGACCTTGATCCATGTTTTTTGACTGTGGGAGGACACTGGTGAACTCAGAGGAAACCCACGCGGACACAGGGAGAACATGAAAACTCCACACAGATTGGGATTCGAACCGGGAATCCCTAGCACTAAGAGGCAAACGTGCTAACCACTAAGACACCATGCCGCCCCACAATGCTTATTTTGTTAAAGAAAAATATACTGCAATGATTATTTGGTGGGGTGACACGTGGCTCAATGATTAGCACGTTCGGCTCACAGCTCTGTGGGTGGAGTTTCCATGATCTCCCTGTGTCTGCATGAGTTTCTGCTGGTTTTTTTTTCCACAGACCAAAAATATGTATTCAAGGTAAATTGAATGCTCTAAATTACCCCATATAGTGCGTTTGTGTATGTGTCTGTATATGTGAGTGTGTGCACACAGATAAATTGGTGCCCTGCCCTGGGTGTATCTGCCCAGCGCCAGAAACATTCTTCCTCTGGATGGGCATGGGTAACACCCCGCGACCCTAATAGAGGATTGAGCTGAATATAATGAATGAATGAATGAATAAATGAATTTGGTATTAACTGACCCAAATACAACCTAGCTAACTAAGCATTGTTGTTGACCAAGTTCTTCTGTTGGCGTCCCTACTGGCCATGGACAATTTCAGAAGGATGATCCTCCCTGCCGTAAAACAAAATGGTTCAAAGCACAACAATGATTTTGAGGTGTGGATTAGGCCTCTAAATTCCCCATAATCTCAATCCAATTGAGTGTTTGGGTTATGTGTTATAACTGCTTCAACATCTTGGTGCCAGATACCAGACTAGCGAAGTCCATGCCTCAATGAGTTAGGACTGCTTCGGCATTAACACAAGATTGTTAAAATGTATAATTGAAAATTGCAATATGATAAACAAAGCAAATAAACAAATGCTGCTTCATATTGATGCTTTGATAAATAAAATGTAGATGTAAGAAGTTTCAGTTATTATGGTTTTAACAGCTGGCCTAATATAAATAAAATGATCATATGAGAAACTGAAAACACATTTTATTTTATTTATTTTTTTTTTACAGGAAGTTGAAGTCAGACATATTACACCCTCTGGTTTGGACATCTGTAAGAAATGTTTTCCACTGAAAAATAAAACAGACAGCATTACAATAACTACAGAATAAAAAAAAAGAGGAAGATCAGTGTCATAAACTTATGCAGAGTCATAATGCACAGTCACCTAACCTAATTTTTAGGACAAACAATGCATTTACTTATTACAAAAAATGTATAACTCCTCGACATTTATGCTGTTTTGATATATTTAAATTCATAAAATAATAAAATCACATAAATTAAGTGAAGACCAGCAGTAGAGCAGCACAGCGGTAGAAGGCGGATGCTGGTATAGGCAGAGGACACGAGGAAATTTCAATTTGCATACTCTAACATATTTATAGATCCTGAAAAGAACCGAAATCTTTATAAGGGTAAAAATGTGAATTTGTCCCAAGGTTATACTTATTTCTTTCCTGGGTGTAATAAGCAATTTATTGCAACATAAATTATTTTTAATGGTTAAAAATTACATGTTCTGGGAAACTTTAAGGGACAGTCATGCAAATAAAGTGAACCCAGTCACATTTTAGTCCTATGTTTTATTGGTTTAGGGTTTTATGATGCTAACCACACACTAGCACTAGAACATATAAAACCTGCATAGCATCTAAATTGATGACATTCATCCATCCAAAACATAATTTTCTTATAACCTCAAAAATTATTTTGTAGTTATAATTGGTGAAATAGAAAATTATTCTAATATAAAGTAAAATTCAAAAGTGGAAAAACAAAAGAAAACAAATGAAATATGAAAACAAAAAGGGTAGTAAATATTGTTATATCTTGTATATATCTTTCAGAGAAAAACTAAATCTGGTGGCCAATGATACATTAAAGACACAAGTATATAATCAGGTTTATAGTCTCATTAGTGACCCATTTAGCTCAATTTTCCTTCAATCATCTAGGGCATTTCCATTTTCTTAATAGCTCAGTATTGAAGTTGACTTCTGAACACGTGCAGCAGAATGTCACTGGGTCACTAGTCGAATAAAAAAATTCCCAAACAATTTATGTCTTTGGACTGAGGGAGAAAACTAGAGATTTTAGAGGAAACCCATGCAAATACAGGAGAACTTGTCTTGCTTTAACTTGACTTTAAATAAAAGTGATCTACTTTGCCTACTGTGCTTACACAGTTTTTTTTCCAGATTTAACCCAATTGTTCAGTGAAATTCACACATACACACACACTGGTGAAGTGAGGTCTGATGAAGAACACGTATTCACAAGTGTATATGGCGCACGGTGAACAAATGGGGTTAGGTGATTATTCCAAGGGCACTAAGGGCTATAGTACGGTAATTGGTGGGATCAGGAATCGATCTGTGGACCTTCGAGTTACAAGGCATGTTCTTTAACCACAAGCTACAACTGCCCTACATTTAGCTTAGTGCTATTTTGCTGTTCTCAAAAATATAATTAATTATTTTCTATGTAAAATAATGTTTTATAATTCTTTAGACTGAACAAATTCAGCATTTTGTAAAATAAATATAGTAACTAAATTGAACACAATTTACTTGAGCTGTACTGTAGGATGCAAAATGTTAAAAAAAAATCATTATCATGAAGATGATTAGTAGTGGCGGCACGGTGGCTTAGTGGTTAGCACATTCGCCTCTCAGCGCTAGGGATTCCCGGTTCGAATCCCCATCTGGGTGGAGTTTCCATGTTCTCCTTGTGTCTGCGTGGGTTTCCTCCGGGTTCTCCGGTTTCTTCCCACAGTCCAAAAACATGGATCAAGTTAATTGAATTCTCAAAATTGCCCAATTTAGAGTGTGTATGTGTGAGTGAGTGTGTGCCCAGCGATGGATTGGCGCCCTGTCCTGGGTCTATCTGCCCAGCGCCCGAGACGTTCTCCCCTGGATGGGCATGGGGAACCCCACCGCGACCCTAATAGAGGATAAGCGGAAGATAACCCCCCCCCCCCCCCCCCCCCCCCCCCCCCCCCCCCCCCCCCCCCCCCCCCCCCCCCCCCCCCCCCCCCCCCCCCCCCCCCCCCCCCCCCCCCCCCCCCCATGATTAGTAGTTTGGTCATAAACAGCCAAATTATCGTTGCATTAATGAGGTTTTCTAAAGGTTTAAATCACAGCTGAAAATATGTCCTAACAAAAGACACATACACACAGTTATTTTTTTTTTATAGGCAATGTAAAAACAAAAAAAAAGAAAAGATAATGGAAGGATGTGAATAAGATAAGGTAATCTCAGCAAAGCCATGAGCAAAGGGAGATGAGCAACACGAAAGTTTAAAAATGGCCTCAAGAAGCACTATTGACATATTATTTGCTATTCGTTATTTGCTGTTCTTGGGTATGAATGCTTTAGAAAATGCATTTTTGTTTAATTGGTCATATTCTAAAAACCAAAACAACCAGAAGGTGGGAAAACTATCCATGTCTACACTACAAATGAGAAAATATGTTGTGTTGAAAGAAGCTACAATGTCTAAAAATGTAATATAACCAGTGCAAATAACACTCAAATAATTCAGTGAAGGTGCATCATTAATAAAGAAAGAAACTAATGCTTATAAAAGGGATAATTAAGGTGATTAATATTTACATGTGTTGAATGTAATCACATTCCCATAAAAATGTATTCATTTCACTTCACTAAACTTTCGTCTTTCTATCAATGCTATACCTTCATGAATTCTTAAGACAAGACTCCAAAAATAAATGTAAAGTCTATTCATGTCTGTGAGATCATGGAAACAGATTGGGATTCAAACCTGGATCTGTTAAGAGGCAGACGTGCTAACTACTGAGCCACCATGCTGCCCCTGGATTACAGTCATGATGGAAAAATAAACAGTCTATTTTTTTTACAAAGTTGGAAGCATACAGTTTATGAAAATGCTAGTCAATGTACTTGATTTGTTGCACAGTTTGAGAATGAATGAAACCTGATTGCAATGAATAAGATGTGTCCCAATATCTTTGTCATTGTGTTAAGCTGTCCTACCATTTTGTTATAATAAAAAACAAATGTGTGAATACTGTAATTAATTGTCCATGTTATACAGTTGAACACAAGCATTACAGCTTTGCACTACCAGTTCTATGACACTCTTACACTGACAGAAAGGTACCCACATAACTACCCCTACACACACTTGATGATCTAGCAGCAGCAGGTGACATTATCAACAGGTATCTGTGTGCAAACATGACCATATGGCACCTCTGTGGGCCTATTAGCAGAGCATGACAAGGAGGAATTATCACACGCCCGAGACTTCATCATGCGCACCAAAGCAGTGCCAAGGCCAGACATCGGATAATGGAGACGCAGCGAAAACGGGATGCTGTTACAGACAATTAATTAAGTAATTAGGCTAATGACTTCTTTACTCAAGTCCTTTTCTTTTGGCTGCAGATATGAATTAATTAACACAGCTAATTTAATTACGTAGGTTGTAATTTCCCAGCTGCTTTGGCGCTTCTCCTGCCCCCTCCTGACTCTCGGCTAATCGCCAAGTTCTGACGATTTCTTCAAGGGAGGCTTTCCACCATCAAACTACAAGGAAATTAATTACTTTAAAATGCCCTGATATGCTATGTGGACGCATGTTGTCATAACAAATTAAAATGCTACTCAAGAATTAACCAACTAAAGCATATAAATAAATAAATCATATATATGCACTGTATGTGGTGGAAAAATGTATGTGAACCCTTTTGAATTTTACATAGTTCAATTTGTATCAATTTATTGCACAAACTTCTACCCAGAAGTAGATAAAAACAGAATCAAACTAATGATACTTGATCAAACTTGGTCATATATTTATTAACGTTAGTAAGCTTATACAATATTACATCTCAGTAAATGTACGTGTGAAAAACATGTGAACCTCTAGGATTAGCAGTTAATTTGAAGTCAGTAGTTTTTAATCAAAGGGATGACAATCAGGTGTAAGTGGTTACCCTGTTTTATTTAAAGTAATGGATCTGTCAAAGTCTGATCTTTATAATGCATGTTCATGGAAGTGTATTATGGTACAGAAAGAAAATTGGAACAAAAAGGTTACAAAATCATTTGCAATGTAATAAGCTGTTTCTAAAATAAAAGCCCAATATTAAATGCAACTAAATGTCTCATTGATCACATTTATGATAACATTTTTAGATTTGGGCAAAACTAAAATGTTTTGCAAAGACGGCATTAAAAATCTGTCAGATTTAAAAAATTCATGGCAAAATTCCATATTCCACTATTCCAGTCTTTCTACACGAACCCTAACAGAACCCTGATCTCAAGCACAACAAAACATTTGGATCATTTCAAATGCCAATTTTTAGTAAGACCTTTTAGCGCAATATCGGTTCCTGGTCACAGAAGGGTTATGGGCACATCCCAAAACATCCTCCAAAAAGATGTGGAAAACCTCCACAGAGGATACAAAACATATATACAGCAAATTCCAGCAACTACATTTAGAATGGCCCAAAGCACATAAACACACACACACACACACACCCAAACATGCATGCACATCAAATGGGGAGCCAAGGGAGTGGAAGCGGAAATGGGACAGGTTAAAAAGCAAATGAAGGAGACTAAGAACACTTTCGACATGCACCTTGTGATCTAAATGACATCTGGTATTTATTTTTATTTCCAGGAGGGGAAGTGTCTATAACACATACAACATTCCTCGACACATGAATTGTGATGCATGAAATTTAAGGCCTGAGGATTCACCAGACACTTCTTCTTGCTGTTTTCTCATGACAAGGAAGCACAGCCACATCTGGACATCATAGAGCGGCGCTTTCATAATTCGGGGGCTTGTAGGATTATATGAACTAACTAAATAAGCACTATAGAAGGAGCTGACAGAGCGATCATCACTGATCACTGGAGAATGTAATGTGACTGCTGATGAGGTTACGGCTATGACTGAGTTCCAAGGTATAACGAAGAGGAGAAGAAACAAAAGAGGGAACCGGACACAAAAGCACTCTCAGATCGCCCCTCCCTACCAGCCCAGCTCAGCATGCATCAGGGCCTCAGTGGGGTTCTGAGTGGGGCAAATGGTTTGGACTAAATTTGGTGAAAATAAGCGAGATGAATGGAGTTGGGGGGAGGGTGGGGAAAGGTCTCTTGGCAGTGATGCAGATAGTAAATCAAGGCTAAAAAGAACCTGTATTTTTCATCAGGTTACCAGATGGAGACTGGCCTCATCTTTCATCTGATCACATGAGAGGGGAACTGTCAGGGGGAGCCTCTTTTTTTGGTAAAAGAGTGCTATGGAAAAAGCTAAAATCCTTCTGCGTAAGTGTAATGGAGTGATGCACATTCTAAATAATTTTCGTGGTTGTGAATAAACACAAGCAATCAATAACCTAATAATTTATTATGAATCCGATATGAAATTATTTTTATTTACACCACAATGCTATTGAATTGTATATTCTGTCATGTCTATTCTGCTTTGATCATTGCTTCCATAGTAACTGATTTACACACTACTGCAAATGTGTTTAATTTTTCAAAATAGATTTTATTTTGGATTAAAATCTTATTTTGTGGTATTGTGGCTTGTCTATCATTCCTCTTAACCATGTCTGAATATCATTACCAAGCAACAGTTTAAATGATAACAAGCAATGTCATCTGAGATGAACCAAAAGACAGTGGAAACATTTTCTGCGGTCAGACGAATCCACATTTCAGCTCGTTTTAGAGAAAATCAAATGTCAGGAGCTTTGTGCCAAAGAAAAAAAGGAAAAAAAGCACCATCCAGACTGATTGTGTCAGTTGTGTCAGTATGGTGGTGAATCAATAAATTTAAGCATTTAGTTTAGCCTAACAACCACTGTAAAAATAAAATAAATGTAAAAAATGTAATAAAAATGTAATAAAATACCTAATTATGGCCAACTAGTATTTTCCAACTTCAGGGAACAGTTTGGGGAAGGCCCTTACTGTTATAGCATTGTCTTTATGCTCAAAGCAAGGTCCATAGAGGCACAGGCTGGTAAATCTGGTATGAGAACACTTGACTGGCCCACAAAGAGCGCTGAACTCAGCCCTACCGTACACCTTTGGAATTAACTAGAATGAATATCAAGGTACCATTGATGCAGCAGATTGTATTCAGATTTTGAAAAGACATATGATGCAGTAAAGTTGACATATTTTCTCAGGAACTCCAAGTCTATTTTAGTAGGACAATGCAAAACCTGATTCTGAAAACAACAGTGTGACCTCATAGATGAAGAGTGTGTGCGCTTGACTAGTCTCCCTGTGTTCCAGATCTGTCTCCTACTGAAAATGTATGGTGAATTATGAAGGAAATCAGACAATGTCGACCAAGAACTGTTAAGCAGCTTGTCTCGTATAGGACAAAAATACCAGTTTCGCATCTATTAGTATTTTAATTAAATAACAATTATATAAAAATAATAGAAAATAATATTAAAGGGTGATGTGACTAAGTGATGAATATGTTTTGTAGGCATGAATTTGTTAATTTAATTTATGTACTTTTCTTGGAATGAGATTTCAGATAGTAAAACTATATGTTCAAAAGATATAACCCACTTGTGTGTGTGTGTGTGTGTGTGTGTGTTTGTGTGTGTTCCCTATACAAATCCACACCGTTGCTTCAATTACCACAAAATTCACATATTTACTCTTTGGGACCTGCAAAGTTTTTTTTCTCTATACAACAACCAAAAAATGTGTTTCAAGTGGCTGTACTTTAGCAAGCATCAACCGTGCAATCCGCAGTTCGTTTAGGGCGTGTCAGTGTGTCTTTGCTATCATGATGAAAAGATTTATGGGAGTGCTTTGGGCGTAACGTGAAATAAACCAATCAGCATGTCACTTGCCATTTCATTTAAGAGCCTGGTGCAGGCAAGGCAGTGCAACCAATTACACATAAATTAACATATACACCATTTGTAGGAAAAATAATCACAATAAGTTCAGCATTGTTTACTTAATAATGGAATTAATAAAAATGTTACCTACAACAAACTCAACAAAATGGTGAAGAATTATCTTTGTTACTTAGAAGCACAGTGATGATTTGTCTTATCTGTTTTTTATTGTAAAATAAATGTTTCATTGTTTGCTCATCAAACTAAAATGGCAGTTTTGCTTACTTAATCAAACTTATCAGTGTTTGCCCAGTAAAAGGTGTCTTAATATTAAAAGTTAAGTCAGAACATAATTATAATACACCTTTTACTGGGCAAATTACTTAATTATAATAATTTAAGACTTATACTAACAATTTCATCAAAACAACATTTTTTGTTTATTCTTTGAAAAATCTGTGTAAAAAAATGTGAAAATTTTATTTGTTTAATGCAAAATGGATGCAAACGCTTTTTAAAGGCCCTTTATACAACATCCACCACAAACATGCTAGTTAGGTACATAAGGAGCAGTTCAAGCTAAAAGACACAAGTCATGTAATATTAATGAAATATTTCCCTCCCCCTTTGCCTGCCCCCACACTCTCTCCGTCTCACCTAAAATATTGTTAATCAAGGTTCCGTTTCAAATGACAAAATGTGGTGAGCAGGGGAGTGAGTTGCTCTGATATGGTAATTCGTCGCAGATATATCATTTTCTGAATAAAATGCTGAAGCCTATGATTAACTATACGGGTTCGCTGTAGATGGCACGCTGATTAATTTTCCCCTCTTCAGCCAATGCCAAGGTCTTCACTCATCCCTCCCATTTTTCTAAGGGTGAAAATTAAATCAGTTTCTCTTTTTAATTTCCAAATAACCTTATGCCATTTTCCCCTTCGTCACTCACATGGTAGAAAAAAAAGCAAGCTGTGTGTTGCAACAGCTTTGTCAAAAAGCAAAAGAAATACACCTTTGTAGCTTGTAAACTGTTTTTATGATGGTTCAGATGCTAAAGACTGAGCTCACAAAGAAGGATCAGTGTATAGTTTAAACATTCCCATGTTTATTCCTGAGCCAGGCAATCTTGACAGATGTGTAATGCTGCTAAACAAAGAATCAAAGGGAGTTTTTCAGCGTCTGCAACCCGTTCTGTAATGATCAACAAGGAGGTAATTGGGCTCTTCGATTTGATATCTCCCATATCTCCTAGGTATATCTTTGTCAATAAACCTGCCAGTTGTGCCGCAGCTGAGCTGAAACGAATCAAACAAACTGCCTACATTAAAAGCGCCGCGATGCTTTGCTCTCTATGCAGAATTTGTTTACTGCCCTATCAACAACACTGTCTTATACCAGACTGAGTATAAGCACATGTGCTTTGGGGATGGGCTGATAATCCCAATAACCCCACCCGTGGTGCAACAATAGCAGATCAATACAGAATTTTCTCTACAATCTTTTATCTCCTGAATTCTATATATTCAGGAAGTAAAAAAGACACATTATTTAGTGTCCTTGTTCAAAATAGAAGACCTCTTCTCGCATCTTCAAAAAAATTCCCAACCCCCATGAGCTGATTTATCCCCTCTGTCTGACAAAGAATGGCTATCCCCAGTGACACTGTGTTCATAACCCTGGTGTGCACTCGAATCAGTGAGCATGCAGCCACAGCTGGATCTCACACTCGGAAAATTGAAAATTTGAGCCTGCCTTTATTTGGAGGGATGACAGCAATAATAAGGAATGCAGAATAAGACGGAAAACATAATAAGGAAAATGCGGGGTCTTCAAGCAGCATTTGCCTGCTGCAAGTGGAGAATAATCAACGTCTTATCATCATTAAATCTGAATGGCATAAAATAAAGGAATGATTAAAGTACTGAAGGTTAATGAAAAATAGCAAGAGGACAAAAAACATCATCAAAGCATAAGAAAGTGAGGTGAACCCCCCTCTTATTCCCCCAGTCTCAGTAGCTATGCCCTCCTGAGGCATAATAATGTACTAGTACACTCCCTCACACACATCACAATCTCAATAAAATATTTACAGCTAATCTGATAAACAAATTTATACTGATTAAAACACAAATACAACCATTGAAACTGAATGTGGTGTTACCACTATTAACAGTCACACTTAAAACTGCTTGTTTACCACCTCATACATACATGTGTAAAACATGTGATTTTGTTTCCTCTAAACATTACATTAATGAACTACCGAACCAGTCAAAAATTTATATAACTGCCTTCGTGCTTTATTATATATTCTCTGCACCTACCATATAGATGGACTTTGTAGTTTTACAATTACAGACTATAAAATTACTGTACAATACCACCCTGGGGATTAATAAATAATTCTGATAGTACATCTATGTCACAGGTGCCTGGGGCACCTGTCCCTCATTTAATGGACTCATTGTCTCCGTTGGGTGATTGGTTTATTTCGTGCACGTGACTGGGTGTTTTTTGTTTTTAGTTTCTGTCTTCCATTTTCCCCGGTGAACGTCTTTGTTTATGGTTTACCCACGTGTTAGTCGCGTTTGTTTCGTTCCCCCGTTCTGTTGGTGTCCCTACACCATTTTTTAATAATAAACCCATTTTGTTTTTATCCCGTTGTCTCGAACTCTCCTTCCGCGCTCAACCACGGTACAGCGCTGCGCAATAGCCCCGCGCAGGTTGTATC
>JAFMOD010000933.1:1483426-1505813 GCA_019802435.1 Corydoras maculifer
ACACACACACACACACACACACACACACACACACACACACACGCACACGCACACGCACACGCACACGCACACGCACACGCACACGCACACGCACACACACTCACACACACACACACACACACACACACACACACACATAAGGGAGGCAAAATCGTAATGTCACTGTCAAACAGTGCTAATGGTCATTAAGCTGCAGATTTATCCCAATTAAAGGCCATTAGCAGCATTATTGCTGAGCAGATTATTGTTTTCATAATTCAGCCAAACAAACTAGTGTTTGTCCTTGGCAAGCAAAGGAAATCAGTGCAGAGCTTTTCTAAAGAGATGTTGAGGTGCATTATCAAACACGATTATTTGCAATTCATTAACACCAAAAGATAAAGTGAAATATACAAATATCTTAACCAACAAAAAAAAAAATATATGTTTAATAATTTGTGGAATCACATGAACAAAGGCAGAACATCGTAAGCTTCCTTGAACTTGTTAGAAGCACAGTCTGCACTCATATCTGTAACTGCTTTAATGTTTATTTTTGTCTGTGGTCATTTAATTAATTCTGGAGTTTGTTTGTTTAGTTAATGTTAATTTTGCTTTCTGTGCTTCCCATCACTACAAGTGATTAAATGACTCCCATCTTCTTCATGTGGCAGGTTTTCATTAAATTTGTGATGGACATTTTATGTAAAGCATGCATTTGGATTTTGTCATCGTACTTTAGCATTCTTGAATGTTTTGGAATTCCCCCACATGCCACAAGGGCGGCGGTTTATAATAGAACTAAAACCAGCAATCTAAATTAGAAAACCCTAGGAAATGGAAATATACCCTAGACGGGACACATGATTATCACAGAGCATTACTCACTTTTTACCGGCAGCTACATGACTAAGAGCTGGGAATCAAAAATCAAAATGCAGAGCAGTTTAGCAGCAGCAAATGTATCTGCTGACCAGTGCACCACTTAAACAAATAACCAGCAACATCACTTTAGTAATCGATTGGCACCCAACAAAGTTGATCTAAAATTAATAGAACCATTGCATCAAGAATTGTAGCTGAAACTCTTATGCAAGGAGAAAACCATAGAAACAGTTTTTGGACTGAGTTCCTCTTGGATGGAAAAAATAATAATAATAAATTATAAACAATGTGAAGGTGCTGCAGCCAGATCTGTCTGCTCGCTTTTGGAAAAAGAGGGTCAAGTTATATGGGAAAATTGCAAAAGTAAACATCTGTCATAGTATGGGAATGCATCAGTATCCACAGTATAATTGATTTACATATATGTGCATGTGTGTACGACTGACACAGGCCTATATCTGAATTTTATTTTAATTTGATGACATACTGCATCAAGTGTATTATGCGTTAATATTATTATTATTATTATTATTATTATTATTATTATTATTATTATTATTTATTCATTATCTCCCGCTTCATCCTCTATTAGGGTCGCGGTGGGGTTCCCCATGCCCATCCAGGGGAGAACATCTCGGGCGCTGGGCAAATAAACCCAGGACAGGGCGCCAATTCATCGCTGGGCACACACTCACTCACACAGACACACTCTATATGGGGCAATTTTGAGAATTCAATTTACTTCATCCATGTTTTTGGACTGTGGGAGGAAACCGGAGAACCCGGAGGAAACCCACGCAGACACGGGGAGAACATGGAAACTACACCCAGATGGGGATTCGAACCGGGAATCCTTAGCGCTGAGAGGCGAACGTGCTAACCACTAAGCCACCGTGCCTCCCATTATTATTATTATTATTATTATTATTATTATTATTATTATTATTATTATTATTTTATATATAGAAACCCTTTGTTTACCAACACTAGGGGTGTAATTATTAATCGTTTTGAATTAATGCATGAATGATACAGCCGATGATTTGATGCGTTCGCAATAGTATTGATTAATGTGTTTATTTTGCTACCTTTTTAATTAATTCATTCATTCATTATCTTCCACTTAATCCTCTACTAGGGTCGTGGTGGGGTTCCCGATGCCCATTTAGGGGAGAATGTTTCAGGTGCTGGGCAGATACACCCAGGAAAGTGCGCCACTCTATCGCTGGGTACACTCACTCACACAATTACACTCTATATGGGGCAATTTAGAACATTCAATTGACCATAAATCCATGTTTTTGTACTGTGGGAGTCTACCCAGACTGAGATTCAAACCTGAATCCCAAGCGCTGAGTAGCAAACGTGCTCACCACTAAGCCACTGTCGCCTTTTTTTGACCTATTTTTAACATACACTCCAACATACCTTTGCCACTACAAAATCAGGTGACTTTTTCTCGTGTTATTGGGACATTTCTGGAGATGCTGAAGTGAGCAAACATGTTCCTTAGCTGCTGACCTCAGCAAGCTGTGGGTTCTGACGTGAACCCGATTCAGCAACACTCTCAGTGCTCAATCGCCCAGTTGAAGCAAACCCGTATCACTCCACATCAACACTCCAACAGAACTGCGCATGCCCAAAGTTGCCACTGACCCCGCCCCTCTACAGAACGAGCTTTACAGAACGAGATGTAAATATGAATGCGTTTTTCTTACACAGTGTCACTCACCTTGTCTATGGTGTTTGTCTTTATGACATATAGCTAGGTAAATAAAAATGGATCTTTTTTTTTTTTTTTCTTTACCAAACTTTTTTGTTTCACAATGTTTATTTCTTAAACACACAAAAAGACTATGCAACTTAGGCAATGATGTTCTTTAGCAATTTGTTCCTAATTCCACAAGGGTCAAATAGACATTTCTGTCACGCAACGGCTACGGCTAAAGAGGACAAATCAAGACTGTTGAAGGTTTAGGAGTAGTTTTTAAAGCAGAAGACACCAGGGGAAACACAGCCATAGCTTGCAACAGGACAACACCATAACTCAAAACAATGTTCCAGGGAACATTGGGAATGGCTGGGTATTTAAACTTATATGTAAATCACATGACAGGAAAACACAGCTGAACCGGATTAAACAGATTTACCAGGACAAAATAACTAATTACACAAAGAACACACACAGCTGCAACAGATCAACACTAACGACAAACAGGGTCCTATGGGGGCGAAGAGTCGGCAGTACCACCAGCGACCACATCAGCAATAAAGGGCGCTGATCATCAATTACAGTTCGGTGCGTTGTGAATAACGTAACGTTGCAGTATTTCACGCTATATATGCTGTATACAAGTATAAATAAACTTCTGTAGGTTTAAAATTTTTGAATAGCATATGAAGTGTTTATATAAGTGTGGGAGCAGTTACCCCCCAATAATGTGCATGCTCATTTATTTGGTAATGGATTATTTTTGTCTGATTTCACATCTCTGGTGCGGAGGATTAAGCGTGTACATGTTAACTCATGAAAAATGTAGGTTTATTGAAGTTAATGTAAAAAGTATTGGAGATTAATCATTCTTTATGAGCTCTAGTTATCAATGTGGATGATTATGCCCAATATGCGTTAGCACATTCTAAATGTTTCCACAAACATACCTCACAACTGCTGCGCAACGTGACAAACCGTCTGTGTTCAGACCCTCGCTACTCCTGTCAATCACATTAAAACAAACTCCTCCCACACTGTTGATTTGAATGAAGCAGTGTATTTAATTAAGCTAAACTGAGCTACACTTACAGTAGCATAGCATATGCTTAGGAGTGTTTACAGTTAAGCAACTCGGCTCGGGTTTAGAGCTTTTTCTCCATTGTATTCTGCGTGGGAAAAAATGTACCAAACCGTAAGGCCTATACCGACTTGCACAAAAAGCTTTAGATGTGATATAAATTGGGTGAACAGAATACTGTTTCTGTATTCTCATAAAAAGGCAAATTCATTTCTTGTTGATTTATTTAAATCTTTATATGTGTAATGTACAACTATTAAGTATTTAATTGTATCAAATAATTTTGTGGGATTATTAAGTATATAAATTAATTGAATTGATGACTTGAAAAATGTATATTGAATTTGTTAAGTTTCAGAACCATCAAATATCTGATTTATAATCAAAAAGCATTGCATTCAACATTAAATCATCGAAAATTTTTGTATTCTTCAAATGTAAAAAATTATTAATACTTAATTGTGGTTTCAGATCACTTTAGGTACCCCAACCTTATATCACCAAACTTTTAAGCTCAAAACTGTTGCTGTGGAAACCTTTCTGTAAACAAATAATAAATACATATTCATTAAAAAGAAGGAATGCCGTTCTTTAGATATAGGAACATCCAACCCTCAAGGTGAGTCCATTCTTATTTTCATTTAGAAAATTTACATCTTAAATATACAGTGTACCAACATAACTGAGCTTGTCTACCTTATATCACCTGATATTGTCCACAATTCACAGCACTTCACAATAGAAAAGAGATAGGCAGGTAGATCTGAGTTAACCTTTCCCCTCTACATCTACTGACAGCACCGTCTTCTCCCTCTGCTGCTTGTGCTGCTATTTAACCAACAGAGCAACACTTCAAAGACTACAGCTTTTGAAAGAAAGGTGAGGATGGGTAGCAAAGTGACCCTGTGTAGTAATAATGATCTAATACTATATCATTCTTTCCTAAATTGATAAGATCCTAGTAAAATTGCACAAAAAATGATGAGCAAATGGATCATTGTTGTAGCAGATTGGTACAGAACTTCCAGAAGTTTAGCCTTTTTTATTTATCTAACATTTTAAACTGACCTAAGCACCACATGTCAAGGCAAATATTTATTCAGTGACAAAGAAGATTAGGTCATCCTAGAAACACGTCATATCCTTGTGTCAGAATAAAAGAATCAATGAATTAATTAATTAATGGAATCAAGAATGAATTGTGGTATTTTGGTTGACACTAGTGAAAAATGTCAAAAAAAAAGAATCAAGGCTTTTTTTCCTCTCTGACACTGATTGCATTTCTTTACTAAATCTATGTTCTCTTACCTGCATCTAGACTATTACTTCAGTTGCAGTAAATAATTTGCCATGATGTCAAGTTGAACAAGAGCCCTTCCTCACTTGATTGACATGCTGCTGAAAGTGCATCATTTATCTCACCAACCGTAAGAGGAAAACATACTTCAGGTAATTCAAGTACTTCTTCTATTTCACAATATTCGGACAAAATTATATACAATATTATACACCCACATATTACGGACATATTACACAAAACATACAGTAGAATTTTGCCAAAAATATTATCTCGTCTGTCTTCATATGAAAATGACATACAGCAATTAAGGTTAAGGGTCTTGTTCAAGTACCCACATTGGTAACTTCAGTGGCCCTGGGATTTGAACCCACAGCCTTCAGATTGATAACCCAACAACCTAACCACCGAACTTCCACATAATTATATGAACTTGAATGACATGCAATTCTTAGTCTATAAGGTTTGCAGTCCAGTCTAGTTCATTAACATCAAACTCACATATTCAAATTTTTATGGACAATGTTTTATACACTGGTCAACAGTCATATTTTTTCCATAAATTTAGGAGCATGAAATTGCCCAAAATCACTTGGTATGCTGAAACATTATGAGTCAACTAGTAAATACAGTCTCGTCCATCTGATTGCCAGACAGATCAGCATGATTCATAGCTATAGACTGCTCTAAAGTCCAGTGGAGTGCATTGTACAATTGCATTGCACTTAGTGATGTAAGGCTTGTAATTAACTGCTTAGCCATAGAAACCTATTTTATGAAGCTCTCTACAATTTGTTTTTGTTTTAACCTGAAGGGCACATGAAGTTGGAGGTCCGTAGCAGAAAGCAAAAAGTTGACGACATCCGCTTATGCTGTCTTTTTGTGAGGCATCAAATCATGGTAGCACAATGAAATTGACTTTTCTTTTGCGAACAACCATACTTTCACAAATGATAGTAGAAGCAGTTTAGTTGCTTTGCAATGGCTATGCAAGGCTCCTGCACACATCATTTGCCATTGCCATGGAGTGAGTGGGGCAAGCAATCAGCCACCCTGGATCACAATATGCCATTTGCATTGCACTAGTTAGAGAAATCCTGGAAAGGTGCAGAGATTAGCAACTGCCAGAGTGTTGGTGCCCTGCTGCTCTTGCCAAGGCATTTAAAGGGGGAACAAGAAGAATTCTTCACCAACTAGGTGGCTATATGCTGGAGCTCTGATATTAGAAACATGTGCGTTGTGTATATTAATGCACATGGTTTTGCCATGGCATACACAATAAGTTTAAGTTGTGACGATAAAGTCACCACATCGACCACCAATCATCAACCGATTCTCTAGCTTATATGTACGTGCTGATGATTCTAATGATTTCAAGTGATAAATGTCTGTATATTACAAGGTTCATGAGTTATCAAACCATTATGTCATTTTCCTGAGCTTTCATGGTGTAATTTCACTAGATGAGGTGTCAATTTAGTGCTAAGCTCAGCTCTCAGAAAGCCTGCATTAAAGATGAATAATACCATCCCTCAGAGCCGGCCATCTTAAGCACAAATCTGCACCTTATTGATCACAAAGGCCATCTTTCTCTCGCCCTCGACTTCATTACCCCATTTCAAATATTCTTTTCCTCCGCCTTGGAGACATGCTGTAGCCAGCAGTTAAAGTACACAGTAGTCTGTGGACTGAAGAAAAAATATCTCCATCAGTCATAATTATGGGTAGATATTAATAACACAGCAAATATTAATTTCAGAAGTAAACATTAGGTGGCTTAAAAGAAACTTGCAAATAAATTAGATTACTCTATAGGAAAAGCCTAACAAAGGACTTAGGCGATAATAAGAAATGCTATGGCGCCACTATAGGTAGAAACTGGTGAATTGTAACACGTTGAATGCTGGCACATTCATATTTCACCTGCAATTTCATTATTTCATTTCTTTCAGCCCACTCAGGGGATTCAATTAAGTTTTGTGATTGGGGCGATGGCATTCTGCCGGGTCACTCAAAGGTTAAAGAATTCGGAGCTACAAACACGATTATGCCACTGTAGCATTTGATCAGATGCTATGTTTATCATGCAAGCCTGACCCATGTCGAACTCAAAATAATGCACAAATTCCCCTGCAGGTTATTGCTGAATCGGTTTTACATTCTTGATTGCTTGGCAACCACTGTCACATCTAAACACTTGCACAAAAAAAGAAAAGAAAGCTGCAAGAGTATGAGGGGAGTAACATTAAAGCAGCTGGATGATACAGAGAGCACAGTGCACATTAAATCATTTTTATATAGTGTAGATACAGGCATTGTAATGCCATTCCTTCCCTGTTACTCCCACCCTTTCACAAAGAATAAGTGAGTCAGAGAGAAATAAAAAAAAGAAATAATTAGATATTTAATTTTATATGCCTTGATTCAGGGTCCATCCACTTTTTCTTATTCTACCAACTTTATAGTTCATGCTGTAATTTGTAATATCACCCTTCCTCTGAGATCATGAAATTACTGCTACAGCACAACACAAAAATAAAGAGATGAGAGCAATATGCTACATTCCATAATGCTGCACATCACTATAGATAAAATCCTTTGGGAATTTACAGGATGGAAATTATAAAGCTATAGATGGAGCTTTTTTTTCATTTCCTCTTGTAAATGCTTGAATCCAATTATACATAGTATTACATATTAAACATATATAATAAAGATCATAACCAGAATGATAATATCACAATTTAAGTAGTGTTACATAAATGAATGCCTGGCACCATTGGTGAACAATTACAGAAATCAATGCAGTACAGTAAAATATGGAGGTTGAACTCCCATTATAGTACACTAATAATAAAATAAAAGAAAATAAAAAAAATTTAAATTAAAAATAAATAAAAAAAAAACATCAGGAGAACAAAAGCTGACACTAAGGCATTTCCTCCTAGGAATCTTAATCCTCACTTAAGAACAAACACACACACACACACACACACACACACACACACACACACACACATATATATATATATATATATATATATATATATATATATATATATATATATATATATATATATATATATGTATGCATGTTTTGAATCAATGACAGTGAGGTATAAGTGGACACCCTGTTTTATTTAAAGAAATGGGATCTATCACAGATTTAAAAGAGCAGGTGTTATTGTGAATTACTCAGAAGGAAGTTCTGTGGAATTTGGACTCCATCAAATCCACAGTCAGACTGTTTTAAAAAATTTAGAACTGTTATTAACACCCCCCCACCTCACCCCACTCCACCCCACAAAATAAATTCTGTCATGGTTGAAAAACAACCTGTAGGCAGGATTTCCAAAGCTCAGAAATGGGCTTTATTGATATATTGTATTTAAAAAAAACAACTGTTGGCTGGTGGAACTGCCATCAAGTCACATCCCTGATTCACGATCTCTCTGCCCGTGGCATGGCATGTTCTTGTGGAGTGTTATTTACCTCTTAACAACATTTATCACCATTGGCTTCAGCTTTCCACCCCAGTGTTGCTGTGCTCCTGCTACAACTTCCAAGCAACTGAAGGCCTTTCTCATGTTTACGAATGTTAATGTTTATGAGTCCATAATCAGGAAAACCATAAACAACAATGATGATAATGGCAGTAACAAAAGAAGAAAAAGAGGATTGCTGCCTAACTGCAGTTTGCTAAAGGTCACATGGACAAGCCAAAAGGTTATTAGAACAAGGATTAATAAACAGATAAACTATGTTAAATTAAATTATGTCATTATTCAGATGCTTTTATCCAAAGCGAGTTAAAAACATCACAACTTGATGGTTGGTGTCAGAGGACAGTGATTAACCATAATGCAGCACCTATAGTGCAATGAGGGTTAAGAACCTTGCCCACACTGGCAACTTTTGGTGTATTCTGGGTTTGAACATCTAACTACTAAGCTACCATTCCCTTTTGATTTAAATAATATACATCCTGTTTGGAGAAAGAAAAACAATTTTCATTTCTTCCGTGCAACATAATGGTGGTGGTATCATGATGTGGGCTTGTTTTGGCAACTTCTAAAGGAAATGGTAAGGACAATCAAAGTCAATGTCCCGACTATAACCCAGTATAAATCCTGTGAAATGACCTGGCACAAGTGATTCATGTGATGAAACCCAACAACATAACATAAGTGAGGACTGGGATAAAAATCTTCCATGTCGATGTGAAAGAAAAATCATCAAAAACTGGAAATGTTTAGTTGTAGTTATTGCTAAAGAAGGGCTGCACCAGGTACTGCAGGCAAAGGTACAAATATATTTAACTCTCACAGGTTTGTAATGTAATTGTCGGATAATTTTTCTTAATTATTATAAAAACAATATTTTTGTTTCATTTGTTTGATTTGGTTATTTTAATCTAAAAAGAGGTTAACAAAATTTCCAGCATTTACCAGCTGTTCTGGGTATCGTCTTGAATCAGTTAGTGGGCTTTTGAAACCTGACATGTATGATGGATCAATGTACAAGCGCTGATCTTATGATTAAATTAGATTTAATGTGCTCGGGTTGAATTTTCAGGTGTGTTTTCACCTGTGCATGGTTAACATAGTACATTTATATACAGTATATATACAGTGTAAAGGTGCTGTGAGACGATGTACTATTGTAAATATAAATATTGTGCTATATAAATAAAAAACTTGAACACAAAATTGAAAACTTTTTTCTTCTGATATTTCAAACTTCTGTGACACTCAATGTTTGGGTTAATGGTGTAGGAAATAAGACAGACCACTTCAAAGTCAGGGAAATATTTTTGTAGGTCTTTTTGCATTAAAGCAGGGAATTTTATTTCCTTCAAGCTACTCTATCAAAAAGCTCTCTCTGATTTTCCAGTCATCAACTTGTCCTCCATTAAACCTATTAACCATGATTTTATATTCATGTTACAAAGACAAGAAATCATCTACCTTAAAATGCTTTGCTAACTTCTAGCCTTTTTCTCCTTCGTGAACATTAATTATTAGATTTTTTAGAATGCAAGATATCAGATTATAGACATAAAAATAGTTTTAAAGATTATGAATAGTCCATACTGTAAATGGAGAAAAATCCGTTGCTAGCATACATGGAAACAGTTTGAATCCCAATCTGACTTTTCACATTCTCCCAGTGTCTGTGTGGGTTTCCTCCTACAGTCCAAAAACATGGTTTAAAGATGAATTGTCTGAATTGGGATTAGGGATTAGAAGTGACACGTTATTTACTTACTATTTACTTATTAAAATATACTCTTGGTAGGACTATACTTATTTGCTTTTACGACATTTTTTACCTTAACTGTTCCACTTCACTTACCAAACAGATGACCATTATTGCAATAAGATACATGTGTCTAATAAAGTGTAGAGTAAATGTATATGTTGTTAAATATTATTTACTTATTTGCACCAAGAGATATAATTTACTTGCTCATATTAACACATCAGCACTGTTATTGTCAGGACAGAGAATCATCTACCACTTAAATAGAACCGATCTCTGGAGTCCCAACCAGTATAAAATGCTGTAACAAACTAGATGTGGACAAACAAAGGGACTGTAATTGTAGAACTACAAAGTGTATTTAAACAGCATGTAAAACCAAAATGGATAATAGTTATGGAAACAAAGAGTTATAACAAATAAAGTGGTTGAGTTGTAATGTAGTATGTTTCTACATTTTCTCTTAACACCCTTTCGCTAAGCAAACTCAACATTTTATTTTATGTTTTGTCAAAATATTTTCACTTTTCTAAAAAACCCTAATTCAGCCTTCTGCAGATGTTAAGTAAATTCTTTCTATGTTTGATTTACTTAACAACCATAAGCAATCCATCTACCTGTCTCTCAAGCTTTAATCACTACTGGTCGCAAAGGCTAGGTTGTTCTGTGTATGTCCCACACACAAATTCACTGACACACACCAAATAAAAAATACTCTAACAGGGGAAAGGTGAGCAACTGAATAATGCATGACAAGATTTATACGGGGAGTGATGCTTGTCAATCACAGCTGCCTAAATCAGGACGGATCAGATCATTTCCATTCTGACTATCGGATATTTAGGTAGGAGGAACAGGTCCAGAACCTGGTCTGTGCAGCGCAGCTCGTATTTGGACAGAAGGGATATCCCTCGCCATGCTTTAATTAACGCTGTGAAGGCCTCCATCTCATCCGCTGCCCGATAACTCTAACTGATATCAATATCTGTATTTACATGCCAGGATCACTGAGCAAACAAGCTCATTTAAAAGTTCACATGCTAATGGGTGACATTTAAAGCAAACTTTACACGAGAAAAGGACATACAACAAAAGGCTTTGATTCTCTTTCTGTTCCATGACCATGTACAGCTTCCATATTTATGACATTAAACCTGGGTAACCTACAAGACAGCTTTTTTTTTTAAAAAAAAAAGTTATTTCACTGAAGATAATGAAAAAAAAAATGCATGTACATTTTGGATTTCTGTGTAAGTCTCAAACTTTAGCAAAATATCATGATCAAAGCTGATCAAAGTCAATATCACTTAATTTTACTGAAATGGACACAATTCTTTTGACACAGCAGCTTATGTGACATAAAATTTTTGAGTGTGAAACTACTTTCAACAAGAAAACATAAATGTTAAACTCACCCACATGTACTGTATGCAATGCTAGCATTTTATATTGTGTTAGCAACACAGTAAACAGCTTTAAATAGAAAAAAAAATGACAAAAAACAAAAATGTCACACAATTCATGTTAGTAAAAATCTGATCTGGAGTTTTCTTTGAAGAATATGAAGAATATTTTTTAAAGGCAAGAAAGTTTTATTCATCTAAAAATAGTACTCAGAGGCACGGTGAACTTTAGATGACCTGCCGATTTCTTTCTTTTTATGTTGATAAATCACTGCATTCTCTCTAAATCCAAAACTACTGCTAATATGGAGTATCCTACTATTAAGGAAACATACAGTATGTAAATAATATTTATATTTAAATATTTTGAACTAATTAAACATTGGGCGGCGCGGTGGCTTAGTGGTTAGCACATTCGCCTCTCAGCACTAGGGATACCCGGTTTGAAACCCCATCTGGGTGGAGTTTCCATGTTCTCCCCGTGTTCTCGTGGGTTTCCTCTGGGTTCTCCGGTTTCCTCCCACCGTCCAAAAACATGGATCAAGTCAATTGAGTTCTTCAAATTGCCCCATATAGAGTGTGTTTGTGTGAGTGAGTGTGTGCCCAGCGATAGATTGGCGCCCTGTCCTGGGTGTATCTGCCCAGCGCCCGAGACGTTCTCCCCTTGATGGGCATAGGGAACCCCATCGTGACCCTAACAGAGGATGAAGCGGAAGATAATGAAAGACTGAATAATTAAACATTAAACCAGTGAACTCATCATCACACTGACATGCACATACTACACACACTGTGCATAAGATACGCTACCAACTAACTAACAATTTGTCATGTCTTAGTTTTGATCAAATAATGATTTATCCGTATATTACTTTTTTTTCCTTGTCTTTTATCCACTGTAATGCCACATAAAAATGGTTGCAACAACTACTATAATCCCTCCATAACAGTAGCGAGGTATTTGTGCTCCTGCCAGAGTTTTGGTCTCAGGCTTCCCTCATTATCCTGAGTTGCCAGTTGTTAAATCATTTTATAAAAGTATGATAATGCAGCATGTAGCTTAATTCTTTTTTTTTTTTTGTTTTGTCATTTATTGTGACAAATGGGGTACATTTACATAATACTACCTTCTCCAACACTAAGATATTATGAAAGGTTTTCTTACCTTGGAAAGCAGCTTGTTGTTCGGCTGTCGGTGGGTTTGGATCTGATCCTGCTGTTGCTTCGACTCAGCTATACTTTCCTTCAGCTGCAAGTTTTGACACAAAAGAAAACCACAATGTCAACCAATTGGAACTCACTTAAGCAACCTTGATGATCGATTGGCAAAGCAGTGGATGAACCTGGAGCGCATATCTGCAGCATAGTGTTCAAACTGCTCATTCATTAAAACATGCTCCTCTTTATTGATTTTGGCTTAAGTAATAAGAAAGCTTATCCAAAAATCTTTAGCATTTGGACTCAAGTTAAGAAAATCAATGCTACTATTTCCCAATTGAACAGCATATGTGAATTTTATATACAAAAGACAAGATAAACCCAGAATCGGATTAATCGATGAACTCTGATCAATGAAGGATGAAGCTGCCAAATTACATTTTTACATAAATAAAGTTAGATGCAAACATATCAGGAGCAATTGGCTCAAAACTTCTCATCACCTGTCTCAATAGGTCAATATCACACAGCTGGTAGACTTGGTGATAACCTTGTTACTGTTCATTTGCATTCCTTAAGAATACAGTTCCAACAATAATCCAGGACAGCTGCTTCACATAATCAGATTAGAGGGATTAGGATTAGACGTGTATCCTGTGGAATACTGGTTCTTTGAGGAACAGGGTTTTAATCATTTAATTATAGAGTCCATTTTTAATAAACACCTGTATGATATAACATAAAAGTCCTTGGACAAAGATTTTTGTCCAAGCTACAAAAACATCTCATTCAATCCATTATGCTATGTAAGCAACACTATACTAGCCAAGAATTTTGGACAATTTAATACTTTTATGTTTGTAAAAACAGTTTGGAAAAGACTGTTATTCTCTAGAATACCTGTACATTAGTGCAGAAAATAATGAACTATAACATATTGAAAGCCGCTTCTCATCTAGCATCAGTATTTGAGATCATACATGCTCTTGTGCATAAATGGGTAAAAAATCCTACAAACACTACAAGTGCTTCCAAGTTCTCTGTATGATATATTCGTTGTTGGTTTTCTCCAACAACAAAGAATTATCTAAATATATCTAAATTGTCCCTATTTAGTGTGTGTGTCTGTGTAAGTGAGTGTGTGTCCAGTGATGTGCAACCTGTTCTGGGAGTGTCTGCCCAGCGCCCAAAACATTCTCCGCTGAATGGGCGTGGGGACCCCCACCCCACAATGCTATTATAGAATTGAGCAGAAGATAATGACATGAGATATTGATGAGGTCAATTTTGTATATTGTGATCAAGGTTTTACTCACCTTCTAATTCTGAACCAGTATTTTGGTTAGAAGATGAATTATGGTTGATTTTTTTTGCACTTCAGGTTTTTTTTTGACTGACTTGAAAGGTTTTATTTATTTTATTTTTTTTTTGGTCAAGAGAATTTAAACTACACATTTTATAAATAATATTAATTCATTCATTCATTATCTTCCGCTTTATCCTATATTAGGGTCGCGGTGGGGTTCCCCATGCCCATACAGGGGAGAACATTTCGGGCGCTGGGCAGATACATCGAGGACAGGGCGACAATCTATCACTGGGCACACACTCACACACACAAACACACTCTACATGGGGCAATTTAAAGAACTCAATTGACTTCATCCATGTTTTTGGACTGTGGGAGGAAACCGGAGAACCCGGAGGAAACCCACGCGGACACGGGGAGAATGTGGAAACTCCACCTAGATGGGGATTCAAACCGGGAATCCCTAGCGCTGAGAAGCTAACGTGCTAACCACTAAGCCACCATGCCGCCCTGTATAAATAATAGATACATGATAAATAAATAAAACAGGATTTATTATGATTTAAGTTCACAGTAAGGCAGAGTTTCAATCATGAGTGAATACAAGTCTTAACCAAGCATTATTATATTTTACATACTATTACATTTGTGTTGCTTATACTAAAAGGCTAAATGAAATACTTGGTTGATGTATAAATAAGGAATGTTATCATGTTCTTCTTTGTAAAAACAATCTGTTTGTTTTAAAGCATGATAAATCCCTCTTTTAAACAAGACCTTAAATTAATACCTGTATCAGTATTTAAACCAGGTTACTAAGATATCACTACAGCAAAGTGGAACATCTAAGAGCAAGAACAACTTTAGGCCACACAAGCTGATTAAACATTTTTAAAACTTTAAGACACAGGGAAGATATTTTGTGTCTGGTTAATGTGTTTCACCCTGATAATATTGTATCCGTTTAACAATAAACAGAATTCTAAGATAAAGCACAGGGTTTATAGTAATGTACACAATGTGAATAACTGAACAATAACAAAAAAGTCCCAAACTACTTTGACTCGAACATCAAAAAGATCTGTTTACTGAGAGCATTACAGATAAATATTCTACATATAGGTGAGGAATAAGGCAAAATTCATTCATGTAAAAAGGAATTGAATTGTATTGATTAATGATTATTGAATTTAGGAGAATATGAGACCTATGATCCTTAATCACTTGTAAACTACTATCTGAGAGGAAAGAAAAAACAAACAAACATGGTGTCACAGGTGCCTGGGGCACCTGTCCCTCATTTAAGATACTTATTGTCTCCGTTGGGTGATTGGGTGTTTTTTGTATTTAGTTTCCGTCTTCCATTTTTACGGTGCACGTCTTTGTTTCGGTAATATCCCGATGTTAGTTTCGTTTTGTTTGTTCCCCTTTTCTGTTGGTGTCCCTACACCATTTTAATAATAAATTAATTTGTTTTTATTTCCCGGTGCCCCACGCAGGTTGTATCCGTGGGAGGGTTTTGACCCGACGGACCAGCGTACGCAATTTTCTCCGAGTAGCCGTTCCCGGTAAACGCTCACAAGGCGCAAGCGGCGTACTCCCCCCGTAGCCGATCCCCCGGGGAAGAACGAGCGGCTGCTAACAGAAAGACGTGCCAAAGATCTGGAGTGTTTCGAACACCAGGGGTCGCCCTTTGTTGAGCCTGAGTACTAGAGGCCGCCCGCTGCCGATTCCGAGCACCAGGGACCACCCACAGCCGAGTCCGAGCACCAGGGACCGTCCGCTGCATAGCCCGGGCACCGGCGGCCGCCCGTCGCCTTTCCGAGCGTCAGAGACCGTTCGCCACCGATACCGAGCACCAGGGGCCGCCCATTGCCGACTCCGAGCACCAGGGGCGCTCTCCCCGCCTCGCAGCTAGAGGGCGCCGAACCGCGTCCCGCAGCAAGATGGTGTGCTCTACGCTTCGTCAGCAGGGGGCATCCAACACGCCTCATCTCCAGAGGGACCTCCCCCCCCCTTTCTCCACGAGAACAACATTTTTTTTTTTCCCCTCTTTTTCTCCTTCATGGTCGCTTCCCCCTTTTGCGCGACCGTTTGGGCGGGGGTATGTCACAGGTGCCTGGGGCACCTGTCCCTCATTTAATTGGACTCATTGTCTCTGTTGGGTGATTGGTTTGTTTTTGTGCACGTGATTGGGTGTTTTTGTATTTAGTTTCCGTATTCCCTTTCCCGTGCACGTCTTTGTTTGTGGTTATACCTCAATGTTAGTTTGTTCGTTTCGTTCCCCCCTTTCTGTTGGTGTCCCTACACCATTTTTAATAATAAAACTGTGCTGAGAAACGAACATGTTAACCACTATGCTACTGTGCCGCTCTGTGTTTTCAATTGTTTAACAAAATAAAAGCCAAAATTCAAAAGCATTGTGTAAAAATGTCAGAAAACCCTTAGTGTTTCCTTAGTAATTAAGAAGGTCTGACATTAATGACAAAAATGAAGCCAAAAAACATATTTCAGGATGCATTAGTTTGTATAACTAACTTTGATGGTGTACCTGGGATCACTGTCCTGTTGCATGACCCACTTTTACTCATGCTTTATCCTTTGGAAAAACAACCTTCCATTTGGCTCTAGAATATTGTGGTATACAGAGTATAATGTCAATTTAAAGACTAAATGAACTAGAATAACAATTGAGAACCAGGCCCTTTCATGGCTAGACCATCAATGTTTGACCTCGTAAATGCTCTTCTGGATAAAATGAACCAAATTCCCACAGATACACTCTTTAATCTTAAAGAAAGTCTTTCTAGAAGAGCGGACACAATTAATGCTGCAAGGCGGGGTGGCAACAAGAATAGCACATCATAAACTCTCCTGGAAATATAATGTGTAGGTGTTCCAATAATATTGTTTATATAGTGTATCTTTTCATGATTTATTAAGGCACAATCATGATCCAAAAACTTAACAACATTTTTATTTAACATTTTGAAAGTCTCTGAAGAGTACAAGGAGAAACTTAATGGGCCTTTACAAGGTAGAACAAAGAAAAAACAATACAAGATTATAAGAGGGCAGTGGAGCAGCTCAACACGTTCTGTAATCACTCCACTCCCACTTCACTTCAGCATTTGTATTTTCTTTTCCCCCACTCACTATCCACTTTAAATGCTCTGGGTACTTCCCACTCAACACTCCCTGACATGCACATGTCTAATATACATACAAGATTTTGGGATGTATATCTCTCAATATACAACAGTGAATCTTTTGGAAAAGTAATAATTTCATAACACTTGTGTTTGCACTTAATAGTTCATTCATTCATTCATTCATTATCTTCCGCTTATCCTCTATTAGGGTCGCGGTGGGGTTCCCCATGCCCATCCAGGGGAGAACGTCTCGGGCGCTGGGCAGATAGACCCAGGACAGGGCGCCAATCCATCGCCGGGCACACACTCACTCACACATACACACTCTAAATTGGGCAATTTTGAGAATTCAATTAACTTGATCCATGTTTTTGGACTGTGGGAGGAAATCGGAGAAGCCGGAGGAAACCCACGCAGACACGGGGAGAACATGGAAACTCCACCCAGATGGGGATTCGAACCGGGAATCCCTAGCGCTGAGAGGCGAATGTGCTAACCACTAAGCCACCGTGCATAATAGTTACTTAAAATAAATTTTGAACTTGTGGATGAAACACATACTGTCCATTGGACTTTTGCATGAACAATGGAACTGCAACTCATACAAAACAAACAGTTGTGTGTTATTGATCTAATTTTGTCATATTTTGCACACCTAATTCTACAGCAGCAAATGCATTACTAAGCCTAAAACTGGCATACTTGTTAGTACTACACTGTTGCAAAGCACACCAGCACTGGACTGTGACACAAAGGCAATAAGATATCTGAAATTATCATTGTGCTTCATTTAATAATATTCAACTTTAATGGATGCAAGGACAACAATATTTTTGGCTCTGTAGTGACAGTTTTAAATTTCACATTGCTGTCGCGGTCTATGACCGGGCGAGGCGGATTCGCTACTCGGAGTGACGAGCGCTGGAGACGGAGGTACAAAACAGAACCAACGTTTATTGACCACAGTAGGGGAACACAGCACGGGGGAGCACAGAACACTGGACGAAGGAATACACGAGGCGGTGGGTGATGACGTCAATGCGGGTCGTGTTCCAATTCCAGGGGACGGCGTGAAGGGGACTTGACGGAGTGAAGGCGGCAGGATGAAGAACTGCACACAGAAAACACACAGAACGACAGAACGACAAGGTGCTAGGAAACCAGGCAAGGTATACAAGGCAGGAACGGGAGCTAGTAGTGTCAGGGCTTAGCACAGGCGTGGCACAAGACAAACTGGCGGTGAGAGACTGGTAGTGCAGGGGATAAGTAGACAAACGTGATGAGACCCAGGTGCTCGTGATTACAGGGGCGTGAACACATAACCCAACCCACACCACGTGACCAAAACAAACCGTGACAATGGTTGCCTCCCGGCGCCCTAAATGGCTTGTCCGGGTAGCGGCGGTGGAACTCTGTGATGAGAGAGGGGTCCAGAATTGCGGCCTGAGGCACCCAGGAGCGTTTTTCGGGCCTGCAACCTTTCCAGTCCACCAGGAACTGGATGCCTCCGCCACGACGTCGGGAGTCCAGCAGGCGGTGGACGGTATAGGCGGGCTGACCATCAATCAGGCGCGGGGCAGGGGCTGGGTGGGGGGGGGGTGTAAGCGGGGAGTGGACGACAGGTTTGATGTGGGAGACGTGGAAGGTGGGGTGGATACGCATGGAGCGGGACAGGTGGAGGCGGACGGCTGCAGGGCTGAGGACACGGGTGATCGGAAAGGGACCGATGAAGCGGGGGCTCTGTTTGCAGGATTCTGTTCTTAAAGGTATGTTCTGTGTAGAAAGCCAGACGAGTTGCTCCACCTTGTAACTGGGGGCCAGGCGGCGTTTGCGGTTGGCGGAGGTGACGGTGGAGGTGACGGTGGTTGGTTGTGCTATTAAGGTGTTCTTCCAAGTGCGGCGGCTGTGCTGGGCAACGGACGGGACGTGGATCTCAGACTGGTCCTCCGGGAACAGGGGGGGTTGGTAGCCTAGTGCTACTTCGAAGGGCGACCTCCCGGTGGCGAAGCAGCGTGCGGTGTTTATTGCATACTCCACCCAGGCGAGATTCTCGCTCCAGCGTTCTGGGTGTTGGGCGGATATGCAGCGCAGGGTGGTCTCCACCACTTGGTTGGCCCTCTCGGCCTGCCCGTTGGACTGGGGGTGGCCACCAGACGTCAGCGACACGTCCGTTCCGAAGAATTTGTGAAAAGCTCTCCATACCTGGGAGATGAATTAGGGTCCCTGGTCGGAGACGATGTCCGAGGGGATACCAAAGATCCGGAAGACTATTTCAAAACATATTTTGGCGGTATCTAAAGCGGAAGGAAGTGTGCCAGTCGACAATGGCCCTGATCTTTTCGGGATCTGGCTGCACTGACCCAGGGGACAGTATGAAACCCAAGAAGGAGACAGATCGTTGATGAAAGCTGCACTTCTCCGCTTTGGCGTACAGCCGATTCTGTAGCAGACGGTTCAGGACCAGTCGTACGTGCCGGATGTGTTCGCCGGTGGACCTAGAATAGATCAGGATGTCATCCAGGTAGACATGTACAAATCTGTCTAGGAAGTCGCGCAACACGTCATTCACCAAAGACTGGAACACGGCCGTGGCGTTCTTGAGGCCGAAGGGGACCACGCAGTACTCGTAGTGGCCACTGGGGGTATTGAACGCCGTCTTACATTCATCCCCCTTCCTTATGCGCACCAGGTGTTAGGCGTTCCGCAGGTCCAGCTTGGTGAAGACGGTTGCTCCCTGCAAAGACTCAAATACGGAAGATGTTAGTGGCAGAGGGTATTTGTAGGGGACAGTGATGGTGTTTAGCCCCCTGTAGTCGATGCAGGGACGTAGGGAGCCATCCTTCTTGGATACAAAGAAGAAGCCGGCTCCTACGGGGGAGGTCGAGGGTCTTATCAGACCGGTGGCGAGACACTCCGACACATACTTCTCCATAGCCTCTCTCTCTGGACGAGACAGGGGGTAAATCCGGCTGGAGGGAAGCGGAGCCCCGGGCAGAAGGTCTATGGCGCAGTCGTAAGCCCTGTGAGGCGGTAGCTGGCAGGCCTTGTCTTTGCTAAGACCTCTGACCTTTGCTACTGATACTCTTTGCTAAAGACCTCTGACCTCTGGTACTGAGGAGAGGTCCACTGTGTTGGCGTTGTTCCAGGCAGGTGTGTGGCTGGGGGGGACAGCGGCGAGCAGGCAGGATGAGTGGCACTCGGTTCCCCAGGTAAGGATACGGGCGTTGACCCAGTCAACGTGCGGATTATGCTTCCGAAACCAGGCGTGCCCCAGGATGACAGGGGCCTCGGGGAACTGGAACACCGAAAAGCAGATCCTTTCCTGGTGGTTGCCCTCCAACGTCAGCCGGATGGGTGAGGTGCGGTGTGTGATGGAGGACAGCCGCCTACCGTCCAGGGCCAACGTATGGAGGGGGTTAGCTAGGGGAGAGATGACCAGGCCGTGGCGGTTGGCAAAACCCACGTCTATCAGATTCTCCTCTGCCCCAGAATCTAATAGCACGTCCACGGCCACCTGCCCCTCCCGGAGGGTAAAAGCTTGGGGTTTTAGCGAGGGACTCGACAGGACCCCAAGTCCTACTGCTGAGTCAGTCCTTTTGGGCAAACGGGGCAGTCTCGCAGCCGGTGATCGTCCCTGCCACAGTAGAAACACAACCCCTGGTCCTTGCGAATGCTCCGGACTTCAGAGGACAGAGTGGTGCGTCCCAACTGCATCGGCTCGGGCCCCCCCAACTGTTCGGACGTGGGGATATCTCTTGAGGCGGCTGGTGGGGTCCGAGGCGTGGAAGCGGTACGAGTCTGGCGCTCTCTGCGTCACTCATTGATTCTCCCGTCAATACGTAAGGCAAGATTTATCAGGTCCTGGAGCGTCTCGGGTCGGTCCCGGGTTGCGAGCTCGTCCCGTATCTGGGCGATCAGCGCGTTGCGGAAGACGCCGTGGAAGGAGCGCTCACACCATCCCGACTTCGCGGCGATCATCTGGAATTCCACCACGAACTCCGCTACAGGACGGGCTCCGTGGCGTGCCGAGAGGAGCCGAAAGTCGACGTCGTCGGTGTAGTCCGGACGGTCGAACACCGCACGGAACCTTTGCATTAAGGCAGCATACGTGGTGCCCAGCGGAGAGATAAGCCCTTGCGCTACCTCGGCCCAGCTTAGCGCGCGGCCACGTAGAAACCCGATGACGAAGGCAATCTTATGCGCGTCGGTGGGGAAGAACGTAGGGCGGATACTGAAGTACAATTCACACTGAAATAGGAAGCCGCGGCAGCGCTGAAGGTCGCCATCATAAGTCTCGGGGAGAACAGCGGCGCCGTCGGGGCGTGTAGCGACCGCGGGCGGCGGGTTCAGTACCTGGTTGATCGGGGAAGCCGTCGATGCGGTGGCTGCAGGCAATGAAGCGAGTGCGGTCCGTAGCTGTAGCGCCAGCTCACTTACCAGGTCCGCCAATCCCTCCTGACAGCTGTACAACAAATCCAGGCGTGGATCGGGCTGAGGTCCGGCTGGTGGTGGTTGTGCTGGCTCTGCTCCGGTGGTGCGTTGCTCCGAGGAATCCATGTGGCCAGTTTGTAATGTTGCGGTCTATGACCGGGCGAGGCGGATTCGCTACTCGGAGTGACGAGTGCTGGAGACGGAGGTACAAAACAGAACCAAAGTTTATTGACCACAGTAGGGGAACACAGCACGGGGGAGCACAGAACACTGGACGAAGGAATACACGAGGCGGTGGGTGATGACGTCAATGCGGGTCGTGTTCCAATTCCAGGGGACGGCGTGAAGGGGACTTGACGGAGTGAAGGCGGCAGGATGAAGAACTGCACACAGAAAACACAGAGAGAGAGAGAACGACAAGGGGCTAGGAAACCAGGCGAGGTATACAAGGCAGGAACGGGAGCTAGTAGTGTCAGGGCTTAGCACAGGCGTGGCACAAGACAAACTGGCGGTGAGAGACAGGTAGTGCAGGGAATAAGTAGACAAACGTGATGAGACCCAGGTGCTCGTGATTACAGGGGCGTGAACACATAACCCAACCCACACCACGTGACCAAAACAAACCGTGACAATTACAGCAAATGTTCAAATGCAATAAACCAATTGGCGTGTTGGACAACAAAAGGAAAAAAATTCTTACATATTATATATATATATAT
>JAFMOD010000933.1:1508924-1528033 GCA_019802435.1 Corydoras maculifer
CTCCCACAGTCCAAAAACATGGATCAAGTTAATTGAATTCTCAAAATTGCCCAATTTAGAGTGTGTATGTGTGAGTGAGTGTGTGCCCAGCGATGGATTGGCGCCCTGTCCTGGGTCTATCTGCCCAGTGCCCGAGACGTTCTCCCCTGGATGGGCATGGGGAACCCCACCGCGACCCTAATAGAGGATAAGCGGAAGATAATGAATGAATGAATGAATGTTGTGACATTTATACAAGCCTTTAAAATAAATATCCATTGGAAAAAAAGTGAACTGGAGGTGCTTCCATGATCAACTCATTAACAATAACATTAGCCATTTGAAGTTGATTTGAAGTTATCATTTGTTTGCTTGGGTTCTCGTTATCCCTTTTTGGACTTGTTTGAGGTCTTAAATATCCAGAAATAAATTTCTAGGTTCACTTTAAATCACAAGTAAAATAATTCTGATTTTTTTTCTCACAATGTTTCATCCTATTAAGACAAACAAACACCATGAAGTTATTTTGCCACTGCCAATTTGGCTAGCTTTTTGGGGGTTCTAAGGCAATTAAGACTATGAACTACAGGTAAAAGCACAAAAGAAATAAAAGATCTGGGCGACAGAGAAGTTGTCTGTGATTGCCTTAAATAGTTCAAACAATGCAACCATCTAGCATAACAATCTAGCATTGAAAATAGAGTCAAATAAATGTATATAGACAGAGTCAGATCGAATGTTCAAGTTCATCATGTACTGTCTAACTTTATAACCAGGTCAGGCTGCAATGTAGAGTAAACCAGGCAAGTTTTAGCCATAATGTAGGCAATCAAATAATAATTTATTATCTTTTTACTCCTCCTTGGATCACCACCTTACCGTGGTGGAGGAGTTTGCGTGCCTGAATGATCCTAGGAGCTATATTGTCTGGGGCAAAAAGCCCCTGGCAGGGTCTCCCAAGGCATATTGGTCCTAGGTGACGGGCCAGACAAAGAGTGGTCCACTAAAAACCCCTATGAATATAAACACCAGAAACAAGTGTACCCTGCCCGATTTATTGGGGCCCCACCCTGGAGCCAGGCCCGGGGATGGGGTTCGTCAGCGAATGTCTGGTGGTCGGGCACTTTCCCATGGTTCCTGGCCGGGCCCAGCCCGAAGGAGTTACATGGTTCCCCCTCAAATGGGCTCACCACCTGTGGGGGGTAGTTATAGGGGTTCGGTGCAGTGTGGATTGGGCAGTGGCCGGAGGCATGGGCCTGGGCGTCGTGATCCTCGGTTGCTGAAATTGGCTTTCGGAACTTGAAACGTCACTTCACTGGCAGGGAAGGAGCATGAGCTTGTGTGGGAGGTTGAGAAATACCGGCTAGATATAGTCGGGCTCACCTCAACGCACAGCTCGGGTTCTGGGTCCAATCTCCTTGAGAGGGGCTGGACTCTGTTCTTTTCTGGAGTTGCCCATAGCGAGAGGCGTCGGGCAGGTGTGGGCTTTCTCGTGGCCCCCCGGCTTGAAGCGTGCATGTTGGGGTTTTCTCCAGTGGACGAGAGGGTAGCGTCTCTACGCCTTCGGGTTGGGGAACGGGTACTGACTGTTGTCTGCGCTTATGCGCCGAATAGCAGTTTCGAGTACCCAGCCTTCTTGGAGTCTGTGGGGGGAGGTACTAGAAAGTGCTCCCCCTGGAGACTCTGTAGTCCTACTGGGGGACTTCAACGCTCACGTGGGCAATGACAGTGAGACCTGGAGAGGTGTGATTGGACTGATTGGACTGATCTGACCCCGAGTGTTGTTCAGTTGTTGGACTTCTGTGCAAATCACGGTTTGTCCATCACGAACACCATGTTCAAGCACAAGGGTGTCCATAAGTGCACATGGCGCCAGGATGCCCTAGGCCACAGTTCAATGATCGACTTTGTAGTCGTGTCATTGGACTTGCGGCCATGTGTCTTGGACACTCGGGTGAAGAGAGGAGCTGAGCTGTCAACTGATCACCACCTGGTGGTGAGTTGGATCAGATGGTGGGGGAAGATGCCGGTCAGACCAGGCAGACCTAAACGTATAGTAAGGGTTTGCTGGGAACGTCTGGCAGAAGAACCCGTCAGACAGATGTTCAACTCTCACCTCCGTCAGAGCTTCAACCACATTCCGGGGAGGTGGGGGACATTGAGCCTGAATAGGCCATGTTCCGTTCCTCCATTGTTGAGCCGGAGCTGTGGTCGAAAGGTAGTTGGTGCCTGTCGTGGCGGTAACCCTAAAACACGGTGGTGGTCACCTCGTGTAAGGGATGCCATCAAGCTGAAGAAGGAGTCCTATCAGGCATGGTTGGCTTGTGGGACTCCAGAAGCCAATGACCGGTACCGACAGGCCAAGCGATTTGCAGGGTGGGAGGAGTTCGTTGGAAAGTGACTTTTGGTCGGAGGGGAAAGCAGTGGCGGTGGAAGGAATACTTTAAGGACCTTCTCAATCCCACCAATATGCCCCCTGGAGAGGAGGCAGAGTCAGAGGACCCAGGAGGAGGCTTGTCCATCACTGTGGCTGAAGTCGCTAAGGTAGTCAGAGTGCTCCTTGGTGGCAGGGCTTATGGGGTGGATGAGATCCGCCCGGAGTTCCTCAAAGCTCTGGATGTTGTGGGGCAGTCTTGGTTGACGCGCCTCTTCAACATTGCATGGTCATCGGGGCAGTGTCTCTGGACTGGCAGACGGGGGTGGTGGTGCCTCTTTTTAAAAAGAATGAGAATCAGCACCTCCAAATCTGAGTCCATGGTTCTCAGTCGGAAAAGGGTAGAGAGTCCTTTTTGGCTCAGGGATCAGATTTCGCCTCAAGTGGAGGAGTTTAAGTATCTTGGAGTCTTGTTCATGAGTGATGGTAAGATGGAGCGTGAGATTGACAGATGAATCAGCGCAGTGTCAGCAGTGATGCGGACCCTATACTGGTCTGTTGTGGTAAAGAAGGAGCTGAGCCACAAGGCAAGGCTCTCGATTTACCAGTCAATCTACGTTCCAACCCTCACCTATGGTCATGAGCTTTGGGTAATGACTGAAAGACCAAGATCACGAATACAAGCGGCTGAAATGGGTTTTCTCCGCAGGGTGGCTGGGCTCTCCCTTAGAGATAGGGTGAAAAGCTCGGTCATCCGGGAGAGACTCGGAGTGGAGCCGCTACTCCTCCGCATCGAAAGGAGCCAGTTGAGGTGGTTCGGGCATCAGGTAAGGATGCCTCCTGGGCGCCTTCCTAGGGCGGTGTTCCAGGCCAGTCCAGCTAGAAGGAGACCCTGGGGAAGACCCAGGACACGCTGGAGGGATTATATCTCTCAGCTGGTCTGGGAATGCCTCGGGGTTACCCCAGTCGAGCTGGTGGAGGCGAGGGAGGTCTGGGTCTCCCTACTTCGGTTGCTGCCCCCGCGACCCGAACCCCGGACAAGCAGAAGATGATGGATTCTCTTTTTATTTCCCAACATAAATTATTCGAAATACTGACCCCGTTCTTTGAGGAAAATCAGACTCACTGCTAAAATTAATGGAAACAACATAGCCCATTTGCTGTGAACCACTGTGTTTGATCAACATACTCAGGAGAATTGTAAAACCATGGCCACATTCAAACTAAAAAGAGGGAAGGTATAAGTAAAATACAATGCAATTCCAGCGAATAGATTTTGCTTTACATGTTGTGAGTCATCCATAAAAAAGATAATATCCTCGACTGAATAATGGACAACATGCCAAGTGATCTGTTGTCACTTTTTGTTTAAAGTCAAAGTCTGATCAAAGTAAGTTTGCTGTAGGACATTAGTATCACTTGAACAGTAAATCACTTAGACTAATGCAAGTCTTGCAAATGCTACTTCATCTTTTCCTGTCCTATGACAATATTCAAAGTTAATCCGTTTTTCCCTCTACTTAGCCGGACACCTCCATTTGCAATTCTGATGAGATGGATTGTAATTAGAGGCTAAATCATTTTACACAATCAGGTAAGCGCCCAGGACTGGCGAATCAGCAAATCTGATGAATTATCATTTCATGGCAATGTGGTCCCATTAGGCCACGTTGGTGTGCTTTTTAGATACTAATGCGTGGACCTCCAGCTCAATTCCAAGCACACGTTGCCATTAGTGAGCATAATGGACACTTCTTATGCAAAGTGGGCAGGAGTGAAGACGACACAGCAAAAATGAGATTAAATATTGCTACATCCTCGTTTTTTTCCTGAGAAGAAACACTGGCATTAGTGGCACAGCTCCTCCTTCCTGACATCAGCAGACAACTAACGCAGTCTAATGATTTTGTTCCAACCTGTTTCAAAAATCATAGCATTTATTATAGACTATAGACCGAAATAATTATTTTATTTTCAAGTAAATAAATGTAAATCATGATTTACATAGCTACTATCACACTAAACAAAATGAGCTACCACAGTATGTTGAAGCTACATGTAATACCCTCTGGTCTCCACCTATTTAGTTAATTAGGCTTACAAGTCAAAGACCCAAAACATTTGTAGGTTATCAAACATTTTGGGCACTGGGCAAATACACTCATAACATTGTGCCACTCCTTTGCTGGGAACACACTCACTCACACAGACACACATATACACTTTTACATATACAATTCACCTTGAATCCATGTTTTTGAACTGTGGAAGGAAACCAGAGAACTTGGAGAAAATCCACAAAGACATGGGTAGAACATGGCACAAATTTGTTGTTAATATTATCTCCTATTTTTAATTAGCTCAAAATAATTACAGTGCATAAACCGTATGTGGCAGCAGAATAGCTATGCTGGGGAAGTAATAAACAACAACAACAATAATAATTAAAAAAATAAATAAATAAATAATAATAATAAAGGTAATTAACACACCTGTCATAGACACCTGTATTTTAAATGTACCTCAAATGCAGTTTATGAATAAAGTTTGTTCCTGAGTGCATAAAATCCTGTCTCCAGTCCTCATTCAGTCACAAAATACGATAATATTTACCTTATAGCAACAGTACTAGCAATGTCTTGAATAAATATGTATGAGGTATTTGTTCCTTTAAAAAACAGTGTGTGTGTGAAATTTTTTTAATGTCCGTTTTGTAATGTGTTAATTTTTTTGTATGTATGATTGCTGTGTGACTTAATTATCTCTGGGAAGAATGAGTAATACTTAACATAAATCTGTGCCTGGGATCTTCCTGTCTTTAGGAACATGTATAATGTTCGATTAACACGCATTGTGGTGTTGGCTCTGTATGGAAACTAAGATGACTCAGCTATTCTGAAACACAGGATGACGATCCTCTCTTAATATGTAAGAGGGTTCTGTCTCTTAAGAGTCACAAAGCCAATTTGTCAATTTTGTATTTTTTTTCCCCTCCACTCATAATATTTTTCAAAATCTGTGTATGACCATCCTCTGGTTCATTTGGGGTAAAAAAAAGCAGAAAACACTGTGCATTTTTGGCCTATAGGCCCTAATCTGTTTGCCCTGGGCCATGCTTGTAATGTTAATTTATTTTAATACCATTTTGTTCACACATTCAGTACTCAGATTATCCAACATTACATTTAGCAAGAATGAATGTTAGCAGACAATTATATCGTTCCTTTTTGCAAATATGCAAGACTCCAGATTATCTTCATGATTCCCTGAGCTAAGGAAAAAAATGGATAGAAAATCTGTTTCTTATAAACGTACTAATTGAAAATATATAAAGGCCGATGGGGAAAACAGATAAGAGGAAAAAGGCTGTACTAGCAACATAATTTAATCTCAGTGGTGTAACATGGTGAAAAACTACACAATTTTCTATAAGTTTCTAGAGTTATGAATTTGAAGACTCATATACTCACACCCATATACTTATTTAAGTGGTGACAAAGTGATGATAATTTAAAGAACAGAAATATATCAAAACAGTTTGAAATAAAAATAAATAAATTTGTTAATAAGAATGAAAATAATAGAAAAATAAATCTTAATTAATACAGTAACAATTGTATGGAATGAAGTGGTTTATTATAGTGACCTGGTGGTAAATAAGTGAGTCAGTTTTTAATGAATTAATTCAATACAGATCAACAGAATGAACTCCTCATTCATGGGAACTCAGCTTAGACACTTAGCCTTTTTTAATGTCATTCTCCCCTAAAGATTATTGTTGGATTAATGATGTTTTGCACACAAGTTTATTGTTTTATGTTTCAGTTGCTATAAAAAGTGTAGTTTGAAGGATTTGATTTAATATGGGGATACCATAACTTAATGGTTAGCATGTCTGCTTCTCAGAGCTGGTGATCCAGGTTCAGTTTCCTCAGGGTTGATTTTCCAAAGTGGTTTTCTCAGGTTTCTTCCCACAGTCCAAAATGTGGATTCAAGGTGAATTGTGTAAGTAACACTAGTTATGCCCAGGGAGCTGATGCACTAATTTTATAAGTAACATTTTAATTTAAACTTTAAAAAAAGGTGTAATATTTATTATAATTACATGTACAGTAATAAATTCAATAAACATAATTATAAATAGCAGGTCAAAACATAAAATACTAAATAGGATAGAAGTTTGCCAGATCTAGTTCTAAACAAAGAGCTTAATAGATCTTGAAAAGTATCTTCCTAAAATAAGCCAGAATTCTACAGAAGACTAGTCCAAATATGTTTCTTATTACTGTAAAATGCAAACAGCAGCTTTTGGAAGAATATGGTGAAGGCAGTGTTTCAGAAGAAAAAAACATTTTTCTTTTTAGATAATTATAAAACTTAACAATAAACCATGTTCACATTTAAAAAAAAATATGTTTTTTTGTGCAGTGTTGTGCTATTTGCTTATTTTTTTCTATACGTAAATGTGTTAAACACTGACTATAATGTATTACTATTAAATAAATATGGGATAAATTCATTTTCTATATAAATAAAGAAGTTTGATCATCAGATACAGTAGTAACAAAAGCTAATAAGATAAATATATTACTTGAATCTTTGCCCCCGCAGAGAGGCAAATGCTTACTCAATCAAATTCCAGCTTGATGAGAATTATCACTCCTATTTAGATGCAAATTTAAATTAGCTCTCCCTGTTGTGCACATTAGAGCTCTTAACAAACAAGAGTGTCACTTCTGTGCACCTCTGAAGAGGGCATCTGCGCCACTCTCAGCATCCTAGCAGGAAAAGACAGAGAAAAAGAGCACTAATACCCAAGACTCAAGTGCGGGAGGTGGCACTGTCAAAAGAAAATGAGCACCATGACAAATATCTGCAGGTAAACACATGAAAGTTTGTCACAATATGTCATATTAAGGATCAATTTGAGGCTAAATGACATGCATGAGCTGCCATCTCTCAGTCTGGCAGAAAACACACATACAGACACGTACACGCACAATCACACTATTAAACATCACCTAATAAATAATTCTACACTAGATAGTACTTTGTGTTCAGTCCAAAAACATATAGTGTACATACATAAATACAGTTTCTACCAGTGACGGGCCGTCAAAGACTTCTGTATCTGAATCGCAGACTGATGTTTATTATATTTTGTCCATGACTACTCATTAAATAATTCTAAATGGTATGTCCACTTCATTCATTCATTCATTCATTATCTCCCGCTTATCCTCTACTAGGGTCGCGGTGGGGTTCCCCATGCCCATCCAGGGGAGAACGTCTCGGGCGCTGGGCAGATAGACCCAGGACAGGGCGCCAATCCATCGCTGGGCACACACTCACTCACACAGACACACTCTATAGGGGGCGATTTTTTAGAATTCAATTAACTTGTTCCATGTTTTTGGACTGTGGGAGGAAACCGGAGAACCCGGAGGAAACCCACGCAGACACGGGGAGAACATGGAAACTCCACCCAGATGGGGATTCGAACCGGGAATCCCTAGCGCTGAGAGGCGAACGTGCTAACCACTAAGCCACCGTGCCGCCAGTATGTCCACTTCCTTTAATATAATTCCCTCTGGTTACGCAGCTCCGGTTATGCAGCATCTCCGGTTATGCAGCATATTTACGTATTTTCTTATTAAAGCATTGATTTGAGAGTACTTTTGATGAAAGGACATTTTCAGCCAATTAAAACTTATTACAGAAATACAACTCCACTTTCAGCATTAGCTTCGATGGCAATAGAAAAGGACTTCTTAATAGAACTAATTAAACTCTGAGGGAAAATACTTTTTGGTGAGTGTTATTTCTTGAAAATATTTTTAAAAAAATGAGATTATGGCTTTTATGTGTGGCTACATGTGTATAAAAAAGTGGGTATGCACAAGGACTGAGAGACACGATTTCACAAGCTCAGGAACAGGCTGTATTTACACATTATTCATTTAAACATGTGTTGGCTAATGGATCTGTCGTGGCCTTGCATACCTACAATCTCTGCTCTTGTGGCATGTGTTGCTGCAGCTTATAAAGGGCGTACAAGTTCATAAGGTGGAGCCACGTTGGGTGTGTTAATTATCTCTAATCAAAGTCCATTGCTGGCAGCTCCGCTTTCTCCCCAACGTGGCTGTGCTACCATCACTAGTTATCTATCGGCAATGCAACAGCTCTTTATACTGCATTTCTGCAAAATAAAATGTTTTTATAGCTATAAAATAGTTATTGACAAGTGGATTAATTGAGACTGAGCATTACTGAGGCCTACAGTAGGTGTAAAATACACAATGGCCGTTGGTATCTACCAGTGGAGGGCTGTACATTGAACGTTTGTAAAGCTGTTCTTTTTTTACTGTATCTGATGAACTCTAACCAAAACATCCAGCTAAATGCTAACACGAGCATCAACATTTATGTCTTTAAGATAAACAATATGCTTTTTATATATTTTAAAAAATATTATAAATAATATTTTTTCACAGAGTCTTAAATAAAAACACTGTTCTCTACCTCATGTTCTCACACTTAAACTTGTGTCTAATTTATCACTCTCTCTCTCTCTATCTCTATGTATATAATGAGCATGTGTTTGTGTGTGTGTGTGTGTGTTACTAGTCCATCACACACAGACACAAACAGATGATTTCACAAAATAATCTAACCCAGCACTTTCTTGCTGTGAGACAACAGATTTAAATTCTCCTCCTACACAGAAAATCAATTTGTTGTTTATCATATTTATTTGGAGTTATTCCATTTTTTCTGCTTCAGCTAAGAGTATAGCATTAGTTTTATTTGATTGTAGTTTATTACATTGCAAAATCCTTAATTTTTTATGTTATCTTGAAAGGATTTTGAGATTTTTTAGATCACATAAACAAAAGCTACCTTGCCTGAGAAACCCATTTTATGCTCTTTTAGATGCACCCAAAACAATCCCCCCTGGATGGGCCTGGGGAAACCACCGCATGCGACCCCAGTATTGGTGATCCTACAAATGGACAATTTACATAGACCAAAAAAGGCCATCATTCCAATTTCAAAATTTATAGATTTTAGCAGAAGTTTGTGTTCTGTTTTATGTACGATTTTCTTAGTTTAGTAAAACTGTACTTGTTTTTTTGTCCAAAGATGACTCTCTTTTTTGGATTACACAATGTTTTGCTATGTGTAATGTGTAATTAGAATGGTGATGGTGCACACGTTCCAGATATTAATAATGTCCTAAAAAAGTACTTTAGGATAGGTAAAATCTCTACTCTACAACTTAATCACATTTTAAAGCATCTTTTTAGAAAGAAAATTATTTGTGTTATTATGTACTACTGACAAACTGCCATTTTAATAAAAAAAAGTATTCAAAACTGCTGCAGCTGTTATCAGGTGAGGTCAGTCAGGCATTTTATTTGTTTATTTATTTTTACAGTGACTGAGTAAACATATAAAGGTTAAATTGCAGCATAATTAATAACTGAATACTTTAAAAGAAAAAAGATTCAAATATTGAAATTGATGTTAAGGGTTATTAAATAGGGGGGCAGCACGGTGGTTTAGTGGTTAGCACGTTCGCATCTCCCGGGTTCGAATCCAAATCTGGGTTGGAGTTTCCATGTTCTCCCTGTGTCCGCCTGGGTTTCCTACAGGTTCTTCGGTTTCCTCCCACAGTCCAAAAACATGGATCAAGGTCAAATGAATTCTTCAAATTACCACATATAGAGTGTGTGTGTGTGTGTGTGTGTGTGTGTGTGTGTGTGTGTGAATGCGTGTGTGCCCAGCAATAGATTGATGCCCTGTCCTGGGTGTATCTACCCAGCGCCCGAAACGTTCTCCCCCGGATGGGCATTCGGGACCCCCCCCTGCGACCCTAGTAGAGAATAAAGCAGAAGATAATGGATGGATGGATGGATGGATGGGTTATAAAATAGAAAAACATTGGATTACATGTACAAAGTATTTGATTTTACAATACGTAATAAATAAAAAAATAAAAATAAAAATAAAAAATATTTCCAAATATTATTGTTCAACTTCTAAAACACCGCCTTCACCAACTAATTTACTGAAGTATTGTCAAATTATCAGAATTATAATAATAACATAATTCCATGTGTTTTTGTAATACTATATTGAGACTAAATGAAAATAAAAAAATTATAAAATATATGCTTGCACTTAAAAAGGGGATATCAATAACAACCTTTTTATTTTGAATGAAACAAAGAGCCGAAATGCAGCTAATAATAATTAGGAACATTTTATTTCAGGGGAAGTCTTTCATTTGCATGGATATTTAAGTGTAATGTTGCTACTCGTACCTCATTAAGAGGTACACAAGCTGTTTACAACAGAGATTCATTAGCACAGTTATGAATGTAAATGCACAAATAAAAGCAGAGAGCCGTGTGGCACCTCGTTGGCAAATTTCCAATAAACCCAGACAGCGTGAGCTCCTTTGATCCTGACACTTGTAGGCTCAGCTCAAACATGATCGCTTTCAAGAGTCCCTGATGCATTGCCAAGGTTAATGATATTATTGGTGTTATTTGCATATTTAATTATGCTTCTTGTTAAGGATAAGTGCTGTTTATTCAATTTGCTCCATTTTGTAGCTGGCACGTTTTCAACAAGGCTCAATGAGCCAGACTGGCAGAAAGCAGCAGGGGGAATTAACACGCATTCATCAATTCTACACAACAGACGCTGGCAATCAGGTGCTTTTCCTCAACAAGATCTCTTCAATCGTTCATTATCATTATTGCATTTTAGCATAATTATCTAGGTGCCAGCATGTGCCAGCTTGAGTCGCACTCCACTGGCCTTCTAGAGTGGATACATTTAATGTTATCAACAGCAGTGGTGAACAGTATTCTCATAGCACACAGCCATGTTCACCCAAATTAAGTATTTTCTCATTAGCCAAAGGCTATTTGACTTATAAATTATTCATATCTGCTTCACAAAGGACCATTAATCAATTATGAAGATATAAAGAAATTAAACACGGGGGACAAGGCAGGGCTTTCATAATAATATGCAGACATACGGCAGCGCTAGCGCTTTCCGATCAATAATTTTGTGATTAATTTGGACAATTTTGCAACACTACTTGCTTGGTAAAGGTATAAAAAGATGTGATCTCAACCTGGGATTTTAAATAAAAGCCTGACCCCCCTGTTTGTTTAACCTCCTTGCAATTTTTCATAGCAAGCACATTGTAAGGCAAAATTTCACCTTTTCCATATTGAGAAATCCATAGCAGGGAAAAGGTGGGCCATCATAAAAATCCCAGGAACCACTAGGGATTGTGGCAGAGTAAGACATGCAATTGGTTTGAACCTTGTGGCGCTTAAATTTGTTTTTAATGCATTTTTAAAGTTTTGTTGGCATTCGGACACACATGGGGAATACAACTCATCCATTCAAAGTGTTGACCCTATTAGTATTAACAGATGAGGCAAATTTAATGCAGGGTTTGATAGGCTCAGAGGCCTCACAAAATGGGACAGATGTCAATAAGGAGAAGTCAGTATGCTGAAATTGTTATGAGTAGCTTTAAAGAAGCAGAATAAAACCCCATGAACTAAACCCACTTCTATATGAGTTGCTGAGACATTCAGCATTTTCAAGAAACAACTTAAAGCACACCTCGTTCAGAAACACTTATAAAATATATAAAAAAAATTCATTAAAAAAATAAAAATAAAATAAATTTAAAAAAGGTTTTAGACTTGAAACCAAATTGACTAATGATCAGGTTTGATAATACTACAGTGAGGGTAGCATGTTGGCTTAGTGGTTAGCACGTCCGACTCAGCGCTGGGGATCCAGATTCCATTCCCAATTTGTGTGGTGTTTTAATGCTCTCCCTCTGTCTGCATGGGGGAGAGCCTCTCACAGTCCGAAAACGTGAATTCAAGGTAAAGTGAACACTCTAAATTGCCCGATATAGAGTGTTGGTGTCTGTGTGAGTGAGTGTGCCCAGCAATAAATTGTATATTGGGTGTATCCGCCCAACGCCCAAAATGTTCTCCCCTGGATAGGCATAGGGAAGCAGAAGATAATGAATGAATACTACAGTGTAACTGGTTCTTCCTTAATTACTGACTCCTGCTGTTCTCTCATTTGTAAATCACTATGGATAAAAGCATCTGCTAAATGACTAAATGTAAATGTTGTGTAAATGTAGAATGTACAAAAAAACAGTAACAGTAAATAAACTTTGACATATTTAGATCAATTACCAAAGTCACTAAACAGGCAGCACTGTGGCTTAGTGGTTACCAATACATCAATTGAAATTTCAGACCAGCCTGTCTGGTACCAACAACCACCCCATGTTCAAAGATGACCACCTCCACATGCCTAAATGCACTGTGGCACAGCCATCTGATTCGCTGATAAGCTATTTGTGTTAACAAGCAATTAAACAGGTGTACTTGTGAGCAGTGGCCAGTGAGTGTGTATACAAATAATATAGTGATATATTTCAAAAGCTTTCTTCTGGTTTGTTGTTACCCTTGATTAGTCATTCACCTCATTTATCAGTACATGCTGAGCTTTTGATTTTGCAGAATGACACATAATAAGAATATGACATACAAAATGCCTCTTATTTTCACCAAGATCTTATTTAAGGTTAGTGACCACATACAATTTAAAAGACCTGGTTATAAGTTTTTTCTGTACTTCTAGTGTTGTGGGCAATAGTATGGTTATACACTTTTGGCCAAAGATCTTAAACTGGATTCAATATGATTATTAATTACAATCAATCCAAAGCCCAAGATCATTGGACTGGCATCTGTAATGTGAATGCAGTTAAATTATGCATTCATTGAACTATTAGAAGTGTTCTGAGACTTTAAAAGGCATAGTTAAGCCTTTCTCTATAATTGGAGCATTGTTGAATGTCCTTAGGAATAGACACTATACACTGTACATTATACTAGCATATTTATTATGAACAGTACTTTACGAAAATAGCTAATGTTGCTTTAGTAAAAGGATTTATTATGATGCAAAACAAAACTGAAGGTTGGGACTATATTCACAAAATGAATAGAGAAATATTCCATTATATTCTTTGTCCATTCTTAATGAGTCAATCCACTTTGTAAGAAGGAGTTATTACACAGCTTAAGTGAACACTTTGCATAAAACAAATGTAATCAGTTAAATGAAATGGTTGCAATTTAACACTGTCAGTAAGGACTACATCACATAGCTACAACAAGATTTTTTTTTAAACTGAATGCAATCAAAATTATTTTTTAACATTGATTATACAACAATGAATTTAAATCCTAATTTATAAGAAAAAAACTACACTTATAAAATATTTTATAATTCCACTTTGTATAAGGGTACATGTATATATGTATGTATGTATATATACTATATATACATACATAACAGAATGTAGTCAGCTTTATTTTAAGGCAGAATTTGAATATAGGGGCTTTTCTGTCCAGGTGCATCTTTTAAGAGCACATTACCTAGAAGTTTAGGAATTGCTTGTGAAGAAGTCAGAAATAGCTGCATAAGTGATGTGCTGCTATTATTTCCCTCCATTATTTCATTCCTTTCCCCTTTTTTAAGTGTTTTTATTCTGCTTTTAAAAAATCAAAGATATATCCACTCCCAGTTAAAGACTCTTCATCAAAGGAAAACTACTGAGAAGAAAAAGGGGAGCGATAACACTGGTTAATACCATGTTCATATTTAAATGATATTTATATCATCAAATACCTCACCTGTACTTTTTGATGTTCTTCTACAATACACAAATAAAAAAATACATCTATTACAGCTACCTAAACCAAGTATTCAGAACACATTAAAAAAAACAATCTGTAAATAAATGATCATGATAAGACATCAGTGTCCTTCATTAAATTAACAAAGTAATTGCAAAGATTAATGAGGAAATATAGAGTCTATTAATAAAAGGGACAGTGGCAATTGAAGTTGTAAACACTTTGGGATTCCATGTATTCCTTATGGTTTTAAATATAGCCAAATCATTATCCCTGTCAGGAATGCTGGAGAACTAATCAAACTATGCATGGTATTTGTCATGTCTCGAGTAAACACACTGATTACTTGTTTATCATAAAGAAAAACAGTTAGAAGCACTACAGGTCCTGCTGGGGTTCTTTCACAATAATGGTCTTGCTTGACATTATTATTAATTTAGATTATTCTGCTATGAATGCATCCACATGCTTTGGATCTAATAACCAACAAATCTCTGCAATTTTTATTCACTGTTCAATAATTGTGCTCCAAACCCCGATAAAGCAAAGCAGACATAACCAATAAATGGAATTAGGTGTTCTGCAGATGTACTTAAACAAAAACGACATGAAAAATACAAGCAGTTCACTATAGATCGCAAAAAGTGGCTATTGTGTAGTCAATGAAGTTTAATTAATGGCCATACATGGCACTCTGGGTCTACACAGGAATTTTAATGCCCCTTGATCATCTAGGGGAGAACATTTTGGGTGCCAATCTATTGCTGGGCACGCACGCACGCACGCACGCACACACACACACACACAAACTATCTATATAGGCACAATTTAGAAATGACAAAATTATAGTAGCAAATTCACCTTGAATCCATGTTTTTAGACTGTGGGAGGAAACCAACACGGACAAGGAGAACCTGGAGACGCCACCTAAATCGGATTTGAACCTGGATCCTTAACACTGAAAGATGTGTGCTAACTACATCACTGTGCTGCCCAGGATTTTAAATGGCAGAACTAAAATATATATATTTATTTAAAACATCACCTTTATTACAACTTTTATTATTTTCAGAACCTGATCTGTTTCCTCTCATATGTCAATGAATTCTCTTAATTATATATAGTATATTCCTACTATTTTAAAATCCCATGATAATGCTAGAAATGTTATTTAAATAATCGAAAAAAAATATTAGTAACATCAATTAACCTGCATAAAGTCAGATACAAAATCATTCTGTGCTGTCTGTTTAGGCTGATGTAAAATATGTGGAGTATGGAGTGCAAATTCATACCCAATGAATGTATAGTTTCTATTTGCCCTTAAACTGACTACTAGAGTGGGTGTAATAATGTTTTATATAAGAAAGCTAAAGAACTCATTGTGCTTCCTCTCAAACACCTGCAACACACTTGGGTTGCCCTACTCCTCCAACACTCTTAATGTGCCAGCACTAGAACTAAATTTTTACTGTTAAACAAAATTAAAATAAAATGTAGCCATTCTTTGGCATATTTTCCATTTTTAATGTTTAGGTGAGGTTTTTAACACAAACGACTATTAGTACTTGAGCACAGCAACAGACAATAAAACAGCAGTGGGGTTTAATTTGGTGATACTTCATAAGGAGGTGTGGGAAGCAGTAAAACATTGCGTTAACTCCAAACACTATTTTAAATCTCTTGGGCATGAAATGTTTGCAAGCACATGCAGTGAGCATTGTGTAATACATAACACATGCAAAGCTTAGGGAACATACTGCCAGCGCTTCTAAATCTCACCTTCACTTTAATAGAGGAGTGTGTGGTGTGTAGCGGCTGTACATCATTCTTATTTTGGACACTGTGAGACAAAAGCATCTTAATATCCTCTTCCATACTTTAAATAATCCTGTTTTTGGCCTTCAGCTGATTCTGCCGATCCTCCACCTGAGCCTTCATAAGGTCGCTTGGCTTCTCCTGCAAGCAAAAGGCCGCTGAGAATATTAAACCCAGCATTGACTTAAGATTACACATCACAAAAATAATAGCAATCAGACTACAAATGAAAGCTTATTCAGCATGTAACATGTGAATGGAAAAGTAGATGTGCCTAAGTTAGACAAAAATAGAGAATATGTTTTTTACAATTATCTTTTTTCATCAGTTTCATGTACATGCATATTCACTTTGTAGTTCTACAGTTACAGACTGTAGTCCATTTGTTTTTCATGGATTACATACGTTGGTAGTTCCTTTTCTCTGTCCTTTTATGGTCAGGGCTTTCACAAGTCCACTACAGTGCAGGTATAATTTGATCAGTGAATGATTCTTAGCACTGTAATGACACTAATGAGGTGGCGATAAAATAGGGTGTGTTGTGCTGGAACACAAACGGAGCAGAAACAATGAGTTACTGTGTCTGATTTTATATCTGCAAGGTGAAGCAATGGGAACACACTCACTCACACAAACACACTCTACATGGGGCAATTTGGAGAATTCAATTGACTTGATCCATGTTTTTGGACTGTGGGAGGAAACCGGAGAACCCGGAGGAAACCCACGCAGACATGGGGAGAACATGAAAACTCCACCCAGATGGGGATTCGAACCGAGAATCCCTAGCGCTGAGAGGAGAACATGCTAAGCCCAGAGCAAATAAAGTAAATAATAAATAAACAAATGGACTACAGTCTAAAGTTGTAGTACTAAATAGGACAAAGTGAGTATAAATACAAGAGGCCAAAATGCTATCATTATGTGAATATAGAATGTTAAACCCAAAACTGTCTGTGAACCAACCATCTTTCCTGACATCAGTATATTTTTAAAGTGTTACTTTATATTGAAATAAGTTCAATAAGGTTTTTTATGACTTCGTTGCCCATTAGTCTATATTAGCCCATATTAGCCGATATTACACTAAAATAATAGTAAATATTAGAAAAGTATATAAGGAGACTGTTAAAAAACATATTTAATACATTTGATATAAACATTTATAAAGTAGCCAGTCGGCGGCATGGTGGATTAGTGGTTAGCACGTTCGCCTCTCAGCGCTAGGGATTCCCGGTTCTAATCCCCATCTGGGTGGAGTTTCCATGTTCTCCCCGTTTCCTCCAGTTTCCTCCCACAGTCCAAAAACATAGATCAAGTCAAATGAGTTCTTCAAATTGCCCCATGTAGATTGTGTTTTGTGAGTGAGTGTGTTCCCAGCGATAGGTTGGTGCCCTGTCCTGGATGTGTCTGCCCGGCGCCCGAGACATTCTCCCTTGGATGGGCATGGGGAACACTACCGCGACCCTAATAGAGGATAAAGCGGAAGATAATGAATGAATGAAGTAGCCAGTCCAGAATTAGTTGTCAATGGCTATAGACTGGCATACTGTTACCATAACTACGACCAATTATTATTATTACCACTTGCCAGCATGCCTTGCAACCGGGTTATATGCGTTCTATGTTTTATTGTATTAATGTTCATGTTCTGTTTGTGGTAATGAGGGACATAGGGATTATACGTATGAGCTGTATGCTGTGTGTGTTGCTTGTTCGGGTGGGGTGGTGGGATTCCCATTATGGGGAAACGTGTTTCAAGTCCATGAGCCAAAGTCTGTACTAAACCGAGTTCTCTCCATGCTATTTAATTAAAGAGCTATTTCTATGAAACTGGCAACCGGAAGCAGAGTCTTTTCTGTGCTGATTCCATAATATTAACATGATGTGTGAAAACAGGTTTCAACATTAAAGCTTAATAAAAAAAAATAATAAAACAGATAAATCCTGGTAGATCGCGAGCCAGAAAAGTGTTAGATTTTTTTTTTATTTAAGTTATTATTAATGACATTAATGTACCCACTAAAAATAAAATTTATTATATGGAGTGCATATAACTAAGTCTGCTGCTCCGTAATTCACTGATGTTTTCCAGTCTTCCAGATAAACTGTACATTGACCCTCAAAAAAAATCTTTCAAAGATTACTGATTGGTCAGAATTACCTCTTTGTGTTTTGCACAGCATAGAGTGGTACAGACTCCTAAACCAAAGTGTCAAAGGCAAAATTAGAAAAATTATCCTTTTTTTCCAAATGCTATTTTATTACTAATGACAACTCTCAGGCTTTGTTGTTGATCAAAAAACTGATGGCCCTCTAATGGGAATGTCTTAATAAAACCATCTTTTTGCATTGTATAGCTTCTATGCTTTCTTTCTTGTGTTCCCTTTTTCTCCCCAGACCCCCTGCTGAGTTGTGCAATTATTATGCAGCAAGTGGTGCGCTTTTTTAATTCTGGGTGGGTTTTCAGTCTCCCTCCCCTCCATCCTAGCATCATTACTGTCACACTGCCACTCTGAAGAAGGGCAATGCTCAGTTGTACACAAACGTCGAAGGGCTGTGACACGTCGCAAACATATCTTGGCGATAAAGACATATGGCAGATAATGAAGCCTACTAAAAAAATTTACAAATAAAAATGTACATCCATTTTTAATGTATGAAATACTGCAATGGATAAAATTATGACGAATGAATTAATCCATCCCTCTTCATACATATTTATATAACCATAATTTTAATACAAGAAGATAAAATGCACTGTGGTCATTTGTGCACTTTTAATGTATAGTAAACTTTAAAAATGTTTCAGAAGCAAGAAGACTGACATTTAATACTTCTAAAACATTAATCATAACTAACAAATTATTATAAAATCTGTGTATACAATCGACAATGTCCCAGGTTGTAAAAAGAAATACATTTAAAGAGTATATATATATATATATATATATATATATATATATATATATATATATATATATATATATATATATATATATATAGGGCGGCACGGTGGCTTAGTGGTTAGCACATTCGCCTCTCAGCGCTAGGGATTCCTGGTTCGAATCCCCATCTGGGTGGAGTTTCCATGTTCTCCCCGTGTCTGCGTGGGTTTCCTCCGGGTTCTCCGGTTTCCTCCCACAGTCCAAAAACATGGATCAAGTTAA